>DVZL01007647.1:0-10647 GCA_018236625.1 Lasaia peninsularis
CCACCGCCTTACCTATTCCTGCCACAATAGCGACAGTGCTCGCCATTGTCGTGTTCTGGTCTGGAGGGTAGGGTAGCTGGTAAACTTAATCACGCAAGAGGCTTACCATCCCAGCCTCAGGTTGGCAACGCACCATTTCCACCATTTCTTACCATTAGGAAATCCGTCTGCTTGTTTGCCTTCCATTATCATAAAAAAAAAAAATTTACAAAAAACTTTTATAGTTCTATATCAATTTATCAAATATATTAGATATATCGTTAAATACACATTATATTGGTATTTTTATACGGATATACGGGTTTAGATATACGGGTATAGAACACGTATCATTATCAATAAAAACAATGATTAAATCACGTTCGTTGTATGTGAGCCCTTTTGAAATGTTTGATTTATTCTGTTTTTAATATGTATTTGTTAATATATTAAATATAATCGAATCACGTAATCAGTGAAAATTTAAACTTTTTTGTTGTCATGGTGATAGTGTTAGAAAGACAGACGAAGTAATAGGGTTCCTTAAAACCCTAGAAATATGTACAAATTGAAGTTGGCTTAAAATTAGTTGAAGAAAACAGCGCATAGAAATTATCTTTCATCACTGAGGAGCAGTTTGATCAAACATTATTTATAAAGGACCAAAATGTCGTCGCGCTAGCGTTAACCTGACCACCTTATTATATTGTACGAGTACCTGCACAAAGCCTTACCGTGCCTTATCTGTATTACCGCAAAAGTCTCATAAGCCCAGCTTGTTACCTTAGAACACATCGTAACATATTATGCGCCAACGCGCTACCACCTAACGCTTATCCTCACGTAATAAAAATATGTACACATATTATAATACTAGCTGTTGCTGGCGACTCCATCTGCGTGGGCTATATTCCTTCATTTTTTTCATTTAAAAAATTTTAACAGCTTTTCGAGACACTAAGCACTATTTTTTATTTTGCCGTTTGTTGTCGCATTACAGAAAAAACTTTTGGAACATTTCGATCGAGGTTTTTTTTAAAAAAAAAACTATAAATAAATATATCGTCACGCCCATATCCCGAGAGATACATACTTATGCAACCACGATTGGCTAACGATATTAAGCTTTATGATTTTTTTTATATGAATGATTTGTAGCTGATTTGGATATTTTCCAACTTCACCGAACTTTAAAGTGCTATAATGTAGTAAGTTCATCGTTATGTTTTTTTCAGATAGGAAAACACTTGTAAAAATAAATTACTTTACCCAGAAATCGAACCAGAGACCTCGTGCATCAAAATCGAATACAGACAAAGACTAACTTTATATAATAAATCTCTGGATAAATTATACAAATTGATCTAAGCTCGAAGCACCAAATTATATGCTTGTGTTTTCTGTTTTATCAAAATGAAATTCAAGCTGACATAGATCAATGTTCGTGGGCAAAACCGCAGGCGAAATCATCATGAATATTTACTGTATCATAACATTAAAGATTAGGAAGCTATGATGCTATCATAATACTAGTTACGTCAGAGAAGCGATAAAGTGTGGCGTTGTGAATATATAACTAGTTGTACGTTGGAAATTCTAAACGGGTTCTCCAAGTTTGTGCATTCTCTAATAACATGCCTGTATAATTAACAAAGCTAGGTAAATATTAAACAAACGCGCATGCCGATTTACTGAAGATCAGAGTTAACTAAAACATGTATAAACTCCAAAGGTGATGGTGCGTTGATAAACCTGCGTTTAGGGTAACATTTCATATTAGTAATAAATATATAAAATTTGAAAAAACTTGACAAAAGAAAATTGCATAAAAGGCAATGCATGTACTATTTGGCAAAGGATATACGAGAAAACAAAAGAACTTACGAAAACCAATTTTATCACAGAAAATAAACCCTATAAAATCGTCAATCATTTAGTTGTTGAATAAATAAAAATTCCAATAATATATAATCCTGATTTTACTGTCGCACAATCAGATCAAAAGCGATAACAATTCGAATCAAAATTCAAGAGATTTGACGACTGCAATCATCAATGTTAACTGGAGCGAGTCGTGATGGAAAATACATTTTTCTTGCCTAAATGGCGATATTTTATTCTTATTTTCCACAAAAACGCTGGGTTTGAACTTATCTTTCACCATATCTTTTTATGCAGAATTTGGAATACGTAATTTTGTAGGAAATTTAAGGTTGATTAAAGGTATCCGTTTTATTGATATAAATTTCTCTTAAAGTGGTACATTCAACTAAGTAACAAATATTTGCATATAATTCGATCACCTCGTTGATCGGGGAGTTGTTGTACGCCTAATGCCACCAATCAACCGTACGGCTTGGGTTCGATCCACGACAGGGATGGGCAATTGTGTGATGCACATAGATATCTGTATTTTCTGGCTAGGGTATTAATTTTTTATTTATTTTTTAAGAAACATATGCTACATAAAAAACAATGAAACAAACACTGCCAAAGAATCCACGTAGGTATGTTGGTGACAATAGACCCTGTGCTCGCCTCTTACGAGCTGCCTGGGTGGAAGGCAGTTGATCTATTCTACAACGGAACCCGGACCAACACGGAGAAAATAAATAAATATACAGGGATGATTTTATATTACTGCTTTAAAAGTATTAGATAGATTAAAAATACCATTAATACAGCATTTATATAAACATAGAAACAAAACAAAAATATTTATTTATTTATTTAACATTTTACTGTACACAGGTTATATTAAAGAGGTACACCTTAACAACAAAATAGTACAGTTCCATGTTCAGTGTACGTCTCTCTTTATTAATTTTTCCCAAGTTTTTCTCGTCCGCTAATGGTGTGCGGCTTGAGGCCGTCAATTCTTCCTAAATCCCACCCCTCAATGAATAATGCTGTAATAAACAATTTTACCATCTTCATTTAATATTGTCTTACAAATAATCACTTTTGAAACATATTTCTTATATATATAAATGCCTTGAAACCTCCATGGTGTAACGTTACGGCTGTCGCCAGTTAAGACCGTTAGCCGTGTAGGGTCCCGGTTTCAATTCCCAGGTCGGGCAACTTTTCTTAAATGTTGTTCAGATTATTCTGAGTAAGCATTGCCCGACCTGGGAATTAGTGATCGACTTCCCACCTATCACATTATGAGCCCTAGTACCTTGGCTAATCGTGGGTGTTCTAGTATATCTACTGGACTTACGATTCGTGGATATACTAGCACACCTCTGCCTACTGCAACCTCTGTATAATAGGCGTAAAGGTAGTTTTTTTTTAAATACTATATATAAATTGGTAGGTCCAAACTCGTAGGGATTTTCTCCATTATTATTATTTATTTAGATAGTTTATATTAATAGTAACTTTGTCTGTTATGCTTTCGCGCTTAAACCGTTAAACACAAATCGTTAAATTCGGTGCAAATAAAGAGTTGAAGTTGGAAAAAGAAATAGAATAGATTTTATTACGAAATAGATAAAAATGAGAGATGAATGTTTGTATTTAATTTCGTCAGTGTTCGAAGATAAAACCCTGAAGATTTTGATTAAGGCTGTATCACGCTGTTGAAGCCGCAGAGAATAGGTTAGGCGGTGGATCCCTACTAGGGCGAGTGGCTACACAGCACTCTACCACTTGAATATAAAATGTTAAATAAGGTATTGGCGATAATTCCTATGTACGCTAACTAAACTTTAGATACGTGCTTATTCCGATACAATAGAAACAAAAGAGATAGAACATTTAGTCATGTCAAATTAGTCAGAACACAAAACTAGTACGGCTTTTAATTGAATATTTTAAATTATAGACTAATCGTCTATAGAAATGTCACATAGATACAGACTAATTTGATATAACTAAAAGTCCTCTGTCTATTTAATTTACTTGAGGCAAAAGAAGATAGCAATATCTTAAAATAAGTTGGCAGTAGAATTACGAGCATTAACTCGAGAAACATTAAGTATTTTATCCATAAATCTATAAACTCCCGAATGAAACATAATACAAACACCAATATCCTGTGTACTCTTAATAGCCACCCACGTAGTAATAGATTACGAACATTTAAGGATATTAATGGAAAAAAAGGCTCTATTTAAGTGGGCAGTATTATCATGTATTACTGCACTTAGGTCGGCCATTATGGCGGCCGACGGTGTTACGCCCCCTAATAAATTTAGCTCTTATTTGCAGCCAGCGTGGAACGCCGGCCGTTCGCTTCATTGAGATTTTATGTGCGAGCGTTTTCTTATATTATCGTGATACGATATCTCTAGAAACTTCTATAGACTATTCCATACGGCCAACTCGAGTACTCGATGTAGATTCTTAAATAATCCATACTTTAAATAAATAAAATTGGAGTGTTCGTATGTAATATTAAAATAACAGCTTTTTACTAAATGTATATGTATACAAGTAAATATTCCAATACATTTTTTTAGAACTTTTATCTGTCTGTCTCCGGATTTTATTTTAGAAATGTATAAAACAAAATAATTCAATAAAGTGCACAAATTGATTTAACCCGAAAAGTACATTTTATGAGTTTCAGTCAACGAATCAACAAAACAGCATGTAAACATAGCTTAGCGAAATCATCAAAACGGCATGTAAATATTATACAACCCAGGGGAAACATAAAACCGCATGTAAACTATACACAACCCATTGAAATCATCAAAACCGCATGTAAACTAAACACAACCCATTGGAATTACAAACAATATACAACCCAACGAAATCATAAAAACCCAGCGGAATCATTAAAATCGCATGTAAACTATACAGAACCCGGTGGAATCATCAGAACCGCATTTAAAAGCTAGTAACAAAAACGATTTGTCTGTCGTGTTCCCCGCAATAAATACATAGTTGGATTGTATTGTTCCGGAGCCGGCTAAGTGCTGTCGCCGCCCGCCGTAATTGCTGTACAAGATACAGCCTTTTATTTGGCGGGATTTTAGTACTGTTAACGACGGATACGTGACGGGCATTTTTATCTGTTAAATTTATTTTGTTTGTGTTATAATTAAGGCGGATGAAGTCTGAATTTTCATTCCGCTCAGTTTTAAACAAGCATGTAGAGATCGTGACAGTTGTCACTCTATACTCTCTGCCTAGGGCAAGGGATCTAGCGTGCAGATATATTCTTTCTTATATATATAAAAATGAATTTCCCTTCGTTAGTCTTTAGATTTGGCTAATTTTGGTCTTGAAATGTTCGTGGAAGTCCAGGGAAGGTTTAAACGATGAGAAAATAAAAGAAAATTGCAAGGAAAATACTAAAAACGACAGTTTAATTTTCCCAAACAAACTGTTCTTACCTGTCAAAAGTTTGATTAATGTTCATGTATCCAGTGAAACGAATCGGGTCAGCTAGTATATATATAAAAATACTCGGTATCTATACTTATTGTAGGCAGTAGTAAGTTACAAAATTGACTTGTACTATTCCACAATATCTTTTTTATTTTTTTCCCAACCAGTGTTGCTATTTTAGGATAATCGGGGAGAGTACCTATAGTTTAAGGTAAAACTGTTATGAAATTTAATTTTTTTTGTTATAATTAAGGCGGATGAAATTTGAATTTTCATTCTGCGTAGTTTTTGTACACTTTACAAAAATAATAAACACTCTCTAAGTAGCTTTAAGAGTAAACCTTAAGTCGCCAACAATTTGTTTCAGGTTGTGATATGATCATGAAACTAACAAAGAAAAGGACACCTATTATTGTATATTGTTTGTCCTATACTACGTATGTAGTATGGCCAACTCACTCTAGACTGGCCAGTCTCTCTGCCAGATTTGCAGAGTTCACAAAGTCAAAACAAGCCGACTTAATAAGAGAGACATATATGTTTTACTAGGTGTGCCCGCGACTTCGTCCTCGTTTTAGTTTAATTGTTTTATTTTACACATTTCCAAAACAAAATTCTAAATTAAAAGCCTAAAGACCAGAAAGACAGTGAAAGACCCGTCGAAATCGGTCCAGCCGTTTCAGGAGATTAGCGGGTACGAACAGACATACAAAAATTAAAAAAAGATACTATTTCGGTATAAGTACCTTGTATGTAGACAATCAAAATATAGGCATTTAGTAAAAAGTGTTTATTTTAATATTGCATAGCATTTCAATTTTATTTATTTTATAAGATTAAAATTTAGTACCAAATCTGAAAATAGATGGCGCTGTGCATTCTTAGATCGCGTAGAGACGCGATATATTAAGGCATAATCAATTGAAGAATTTGATTGAGGAATTGATTATGCCTTAATATATCTAATATATACGTTATTGGCCTCCACCAATCACCATTATCAATCTTATTTTGTTGTTTAGATATTGCAGACAGAGTTTGTTAGTAGTGTTATCGTCAGGTTAACCTTTACCTTAAAGGGTGTGATTTAAAAAAATGTGTTTAAGTATGTATGTATAAATCCAACATACGTTATAATATTTATAAAATAGTTATTTTAACGAGTAAATCATTGTACATGTTTGTATTTTTACCTAACATTTGTTAAAACAAACACATGTATGCACGCACGCACGTACTTACGCACGCGCATACGCATGTATGCACACAACCCGCATACGCACTCTCAACACATTCCCACACACAAACACACACTAAAAACAGTTTAAAATAATTACGAACAAGCTCATTTACTAAAAAATCTTATAAGATAAGCTCTCAAAAATCGCATTACTTCGCCGTCTTAAACCTCGTACTGATCATTAACCTCTCATAAAGGCAATAACACTCCAAGTCGGAAGGAGTTGCTCCTATAATACTACGGGTAAACGAATATGCGAGGAAATTACTCCGAGCGAGCGCAGATGTGATTGCAGAGTCCGGATGCTGACAATCATCAATCTGCCCCCACCCGCCCGCCCGTAGATAAATCACGCTTACAATGCCCGGAGGAAGTTCTTAAGAAGAAAAACTATAGGTCATATCCTTCCTGGAAAGCGGCCAATCGGAAGCGGGGGCCTCCCTACGAAGGGTTATTCGTTTAGGGCGAGATTTTTCCACGTCTAACCGTCGCCGACGACTCGTCCGTCATCCGTGGATTATGTGTAATCCTGAAATGGATAGAGGATGCCCGTGTGTCGGTATTCAGTTTGAATTATTAATTCGATTGGCCGACTTCCACGTGAGTTATTGGATTCGATTTTTTCATTCCACTTCCATATTGAAATGCATTTATCTCAGTGTTATATTAGTGGTTGCCCCCGGTTTCGTCTGCGTTTTATATTTTTTAATTAAATTGAAATATATTTTAGACTAGCTGTGACTTTGTCCGCGTTTTTTACTTAATTATTTTATTTTACACATTTATAAAATAAAATTCCAAAAAAAAAGTAGTTTAATCCTTATTACAACAGCTGACTGCTAGTGAAAGTCTCCGCCAAAGTCGATCCAGTCGATAAAAATATTATTTTGGTATATGTACCACGTAAACAGACATAATATGCAATCAGTAAAAAGCGGTTGTTTTAATGTTATATACTCAAATTTTATTTATCTGTATTTTTTATAATTATAAATTAATAATTGTTGATAATAATTAGAGTGACGGATGTGAAGGAAGATAGACAATTAGTATGTAGAGATCGTGATAGTTGTCATTCGATAGTCACAGCCTTATTGTAGGCAGATGTAAGTTATAAAACTAACATGTACTATTTTAGCATAATCGGGGAGAGTACCATTTATGGTAAAACTGTTCTTATAATAAATTATAAAAGTGATTTTTATAAATTACTAGCTGCCCCGGCGACCTTCGAACCGCCCGCACTTGCAAAATAGATGTTGGACCTATTAAATACGCTTAAAAAATTTGTTAAAAATCGGTCAAGCCGTTTCGGAGGAGTACGGTTACTAACATTGTGACATGGAAATTTCGTAGCTGACCCGGCGAACTTCGTAGCGCCCGCACTTAGGGCTATGAAAAATAGATGTTGGCCGATTCTCATACCTACTGAATACGCATACAAAATTTGCTAAAAATCGGTCAAGCCGTTTCGGAGGAGTACAGTAACTAACATTGTGACATGGAAATTTTACATATTAGATGTGTCGATTACTACTTATTTAAAAAAATATCGCAAACAAGAAAAAAACAATGAAGTTTTTAACGAGACTAAGGATAGAAGTACTTTATTTGTCTGTGTGTTTTATATTTTTCTTTTTTTTTTGTTTTGTGCTACATACATTCCAAATTGATTTCGTTGATTCTCATTATGTGAGATCGGTCATATTTCCACAAGACCCATATTAATTTTATGACAAGTGGTTCGGTATTTTTAGAAATAGCAACAAAAAAAAAGTTATCTACTTAGACTACATACTGTAACATGATTACAGTTTTAGTGACGTTTTAGTCTTATTAGTATTGAGTTAAAAAAAAACAATTGTTAAAGTCCATTCGCTCAGATAGAGTCGATAGATACAATAGCGACGGACGTACGTGCTCCCTTTCTCTATGCGACGGCATCCTTTGATACGTGCGAGTTGACGCGTAATTAGTCTAAACAAACCTTAGTTTTTCAGAAAAATAACTCGAATTATTTTTTTTAGATTACCGAAAGAAAATACGATTATTTATTTTTAAATCCATGTTTTCATAACACATTCATTAACAATCTTATACGTACAAAATGTAGTAAAATTCTCGTCAAACTATTAGTTGAAGAAAACCAGGGCTTCATTGTTCACGTTAACGGTATATATATAATGTATTTAATATTTGTAAGAGCAAAAGTGTTGTTTAAGCACTTTTGAGGGTTTTGTTGGCAGAACTTTTTTTTTATTATACTTTTAATACTGTGGCTGATACCCCGGCCTGATGTTCAAGTCAATTAAAAAAAGTGCACTCATTGCCTTGTTTTATTAATTTAATTATATAAAACCTTAAATTGAAAACTAAAAGTATAATTTAAAAAAAGAACAATGGAATTTCTGAACAAACTCAACAACACAAGTGGGGGCGTGTAAGTTTCCATGAATTGTATTACTGGAATATGATGCACACTTTTCCGAACGGATTCATTTGTGGAACATGGTGAAATTTGAATTTAGAACGCGCTCCCCGGGCGCGGGCGGGCAAATTGTGAATTAGGGCCGCGGGCGCACCGCTCCGCTTGTTAGTTAGTTTTTACACTGGCAACCCCTTTGTGGGGAATTGCATCATGCATACGCGAGGTACTGCTTATTTAGATCTGCTTCTGTTGAGATTTTATATTACAGCGTAACTGATATCCTTAGTGCATTATACGCAAATCGTATTGTTTTTTTACTGTCCGTTACTTTTCTGTAGGTTTATTATTTAGAATAGCCTCCCGCCCGCGTCTTCGCCCGAGTGAATTATATTGATAATATAGATAATATTAAGAATAGAGTTTCAAAGAGCTGAATTATTTCCGACGTATAATACTTATTGCGTAAAACATGCCCTCTTTTTAATCTAGTCGGTTATATAGGCTACTTATATGTATATATATATAAGCTATCTTATTGTAAAGTTTCAAATCCATCCAGTAGTTTTTTCGTGTTAGAGTAACAAACATCTATACATACATCCATCCATACTTATATTAAATGTATAATGTCGTAAATGTGTACGTCGTAATTAATCATAATTATCGTCAGTTATATTTTTAAATGAAAAGTTGAGTCTTTACTTTGGAATCTGTTATCATTTATGTTTTCTATTATATTATTTTTTATTAATTTATACATTTAAATAATATCTGGAATACTTCTCTGTTGAGCAAAATACTAATGCTCAATGGAGAAGTGTTATTGACTAATATTATCTATATGAGGAAGTCAATTACAAAATATAAATTATTGGTGAGATTTGTTTAATAATAACCAAAGTTTTTTTTATGAAGATTTGAAAGTTTTCCAAATAATATTAAATTGAACTAGGAGTAATTCGCAATCATCATCACAAAAGTGTGGTTCGATTCGAAAATGTAACAAATTTTCCCCATTACGAGGATTATTGTCCCAATGTTCGGTCCCCTCGTTGTTGTAACTAATCTTGTCACTAATCCTAGTCCGATTACTGAACTGTGGTTCCAAATTCAAATGCGGTTCCAAATTTAAACACGCGTATAATTTCGAAATTGTGTTCGCGCCATGTGCGGCGCTCGGGGCGTTACTTTTTTTATTGCCGGCGCCATGATGTCTACCCGTTCGGAAACTGCGACCTGCTAAACGAGCGTGTCGTAAATTTATTCGGGTGGCTTGAACAGATAATAAAGCTTTATTGGCTTTACACAGTTGTCAGTAAGAGCTTTTACAAATCATTACAATGTTTTCTTTGGAAAATATAGTTATTAGTATCCTTTGCTATTATTGTAGATCAATATATTGTTTAGTGTTTCTTAGGTAGGCTGGTAACATCCTAGTTCCAATTTAGGCACGCACCTTTAACATCTTTAATAGTCTATATCTAATAATTGTCTGCTTGCTTATCTTACTATAATATAAAAAAGAACCGTCATCCATACATATATTAATGATTCTTGTTTCGTAAGGTAGATAATAATTAAAATTGTACCATAGTAATCTTACTGACTTCTGATATGAAAACGATGAGTATTTATTTTCATCAAGAAACATGCAGTG
>DVZL01007648.1:0-10647 GCA_018236625.1 Lasaia peninsularis
TGCCTGGTTACTGATTGTTGCTAAGATATTTTTATTAATTATTGAAAAATAAAAGTGGTTGCCTGGTTACTGATTATTAATATTTCAGCAGTAAGTAATTTGCATAGTTATAAGTAAATATAAGTAATTAAAAAATAACACCGACCAAAGCTCAGTCATCCAAGTACCTACCTACTAGTAAAATATACTGTTAAATAGTTTCCTCTTTTCTAAACTCTAAGATCACATTATGTGAAGATGAAAATGGCTGACTAGCACTGCCAAATAGCATATCGTTAGCAAGTTTCAAGCAAGTTTTTGCCGTCTAACACAGTTCTTTAATGTTAAAAAGTTTAATAAGACCGTTCAGCGCTACTATAAGATATTACTTAACACTTTGTAGAGTATCTTAGTAACACTCTTTCAAAAACTTAAAGCTTATTCGCAACATAAACTATATATTTTTATTTCGCAGCTACGAAAATTTTAACATATAATAATATGTCTTTCCCAAAGAAAATATTCTGTAGGTGGCAGGTATTTTTGTTAAAAGTGTGTTTAACACTTCAGTATAAAAATAGAGCTACTGACTTTTAGAGTTACAAAGCCTCAGTAAATTGCTAGTAATTCTACTTCCGCAATCGAAATTTTTTATGCTATACCAAAAATAACGAACAATGAAGCTCCTGCCACATGATATAGGTTATTTGTAGAAGTTTACCAGTCTACCTCCAGCACGGAATATGACATAGGCAAGCACTGACAGAAAATAGACAAGTGCTAATATAGGTGTATAGGCGATTTGATATAAATAACTCTATCATCTAGTAATTACTGATATAGTAGAATATTTCAGTAATCTAAATTATTAGATTTTATCCCCAGCGGGCGATAGGGTCATCACATCCCGTCGTCAAATAACCTATATTTTTATATGCCATGTATTTGTTACCCTCTAGGGACATCCGCGTAGCGGTTTCACCTAACTTGTGAAGAATTGAGCTGTCAAATGCAAAATGTATTTTTTACCTCAGGTCCAGCGACTATTCAAAGAAAAAACTCTTTCCATTTACAAATTTTGTATTGTTCTTAAATAACACAAAAGTAAAATGAATAAAATTGTATTACCAGTAACGAGTAGGTACGGAATTAAAATAGAACATTTAAAATTCGAGTACCTCGTGAAATTTGAAATGTTTTATTTTGTTTTTGTCTAAAACCACTTAATATAGAAATACTTGTAGAGTGCACAACTTTTTTGTTCTTTAATAATTGTTTCTTACCTGATGTTGCTGAATGTCTGTGAAGCCCCCGTTATCTCGGACATCCACAGCCTAACAAAGCGTAAAAAGCGCTTTATTCCTTTGTTATAATGTTTTTGTTCGCGTAGTTCCAGTTGTAAGGGTCGTTTTCTCTTATCAATACTTTTATCTGACAGCCGACACTAGCGAAATTATATTTTTTGTACATAAATATTATTTTGTGTAGAGACAACGAAACGGTCAACGGTTCTGATGGGAAAAGATAACATATTACCAGCTGTTAATGTTTAGTTTAGAAAGGAAACATAGTCTGACGAATTCGCTTTAAGGATGCAGTTTTCATCGATACCGCTGGCCATCAATCAATCAAATCACTCATAATTAGAAAGTTAACTTCACGGTAACTAGTTGAAGTCACTCTTTCGAACAAAACGCCCTTAATTATACTCTAATAATACATAATATTTACCCTGGTGATTAGAGATGGTCATTATTACAATAACATTATATAACGTATTATTCTCGCACAACCGATAACGAAATTATTGAATTCTTCCTCATCCTGTTACTGTTGTTGACTGTTGTTAGACTTGTTAGAGGTAGTAAAAAAAAGCTTGTCGTTCCTTGACTACGATTTTATACCTTTTGCCAATTGAAATAATGTCGAAATAAGAGTAAAAGGGGTAGTAAAAAAATCTTGTCGCTTCTCTGATTACGATTTTATACGTTTTGCCTACTAATTGCTAATAATATAATAACAGTTTACGACACAGTTATTAAAAATTACATAACAGTATAATTCATTATTGGCATATAGCCGTTATTGCCACCTCTACCGGTGGTGATAGACTGCAATGTTAACGCAAATATGTATAATATTAACAATTTGAATGGTCACAAACCTAACTGTGGATTATAAATCGTCTTGAGTATACGAGTACAACCTACACAAATATACAACAAGCTTTAGACTAACTCTATCTCATTGCTAGGTGTCTTGCTACGACTCGCCCGGATGCGTATAAGTTTTAATGAGAAAAAATAACACTAAAGGTTTACAAACTAATCTACTTTCTTGTAATTGAAGAAAGAAAGCGCTATCACTGTTTTGATCTCAACGTAAGCTCGTATGTCATAGCGGTAATTAAATTGTCTTCCATTGCAGTAATCTCGACGAAGCACCTTCGGCGCGTTTCACGTTCATTGTTTTCTTAACTAAGTATCTCATAAATTTAAATGAAATATAATGGTAGTATTATTTTACGCAGTCTAGGTCTCTGTCGACAAATTACAGTAGACAATGGGTTATTGACTAAATAGGACGTGGGTTTCATATACAGAAAATAGGTGCGTTTAGATAATTAACCAAACATAAAAATAGACTCCCCGTGTGGGTCCGGGTTCCGTTGTAGAATAGGCCAATTGCCTTCCACCCAGGCAGCCCTTAAGAGGCGAGCACAGGGTCTACTATCACCAACACCGTGACATTGACTACGTGGTAGTGTCTTGCAACGATTCGCCCGTATTGGTACCACCGCCTTACATATTCCTGCCACAATAGCGTCAGTGTTTGCCATTGTCGTGTTCTGGTTAGGAGGGTATGGTAGCCGGTAAACTTACTCACACAAGAGCCTTACCATCCCAGCCTCAGGTTGGCAACACACCGTTTCCACCTTTGGCGTCTATGGGCGACGTGTATTTCTTAAAACCGGAAAGGAAAACCGTCTGCTTGTTTGCCTTCCAATATCATTAAAAAAATAGACTTTCTACCTTTTTTATAATAGAACAGCATAGAAATATCTATCAACCGTCTGTCTCACTAATTGCTGTCGTCATAATTACAGTGTCATGTTCCAGTCTGGAAGGTTGCAATATACGCGTAACAACTGTATGACACGGATGTCTCTTACTATTTGAAAGTAGTGTCTTTATTCACGGTTTTTTAAGTTTTATAAGTAATACGTATTATCTGTAGACACTAATCAATGAGGATTATTATAATAAGAAATATATTGTTATATCATGCGCCATATAAAACAGTTTAATATAATATGTTATAAAAAAACTTTTCTCTTGAATAACTCTATCTATTAAAGAAAACCGTTACCGTTTGCGTTTTAAAGATTTAAGCAAACATATATACAAGGGATATAGGGACAGAGAAAGTGACTTTGTTTTATACTATGTGTAGAGTCCAATGCTCTTCTAAACGGTCTGGTCTGTATTGGTCTTAACTCAAGTAATCTATGTACGTTTCTATTTTACACAATTGTAATAATCTAATGTTTCTAATCTAATAAACATCGCAAAAGTTTTGTGTTTAGCGCTTTGTGTTGTGTTTTGTGGTTGGCCGCTGGTTCAAGTTGGTTTTTGAAACAATTGTGGTGGAAAAGTTTTACATGCTAAGATAGGCCACTCTAAATCTACTCAACGATTTGATTTGGAATAATTAAGTCTTTGTATCTAAAGAGCTCTTTTATTTTGAAATATTTTGTGGCAGAACTAAATAACAGACGGTCGGATCGTCGCTAAACTCTATCACATAGAGCTTATGATGTTTGTTGAGAAATAATATGTTACGCTCGCCTTCCACGGGCTTCAATAAGTTAGTTGGCTTATTTTTCTTAGATCTCCAAATAAAGACCGCTAAATTATTTCTTCAATGAGAAATTGTATTTATATAGGGACACATAAAATCTTCGGGACTCTACTGTTTTACATATATTTTTTGAACTCGATATTTTTTTTATCAAGGCCATTCCCATTTAATGCCAAGAAATTCGTGACTAGGTTTAAGTAATGCATTTTAAGTACATCATGATCATTAAGTTTATTGCCAATAAGTTATTTGCTGAAAGTCTTAAGACATGCGTTTTTATATAAGAATTACAACATAAAGGTAGGTTTAAATTAGAACACGTAATAAAAGTTTTAATAAATGTTAACCTATGTAAGTAAAGTATCTAAGTATAATAATAACTAGGTACATTTTTGTTTTTGTTATAAAGTAAGTGATAAGAATCAGAAGTTGGAAATGTTCATAACTGGTTAACGTTAATCAGTATGCACTTTTTGTGTCGGCTCAGAGAGGTCGTTTCCGTCGTAAGTGTAATCGCAACTCGCCGTAAGTAACACTGCAGTCCTGATTACGGAGAGTCATGTGTTGTGTGTGCATGTGTGCGGCGCGCCAGTCAGCTGTTTGACATTCGCGTCACAATAGCGGGCCGGGCGGCCCTGCGCAGCCTGGCGGTCGCCCGAGCCGCCATTTTTATCGAGCGGCGGCGGGGCGGGCGCGGGCAGAGGGCGGGCGGGGGGCGGGCGCAGGCGCGGCGGGCGGCACGGGCAGTCTCGCGGCCGACACCGAGCAGCGCGCACGTCGCGCACAGCCGCACAATCAGCTGACCGGCGCGCGCCCCGCGGCGCACATGCCGTGAGGCCGCGCCGCGATGACGGGCTACGCCCGCGGCGAGGCCGACTTCGTCGACCGGTTCCCTCGGGACGCGCGACCCGCCTCGCTCGCCAAGGATTACTCGGTGCCTTTACACGTAGACTGCAGTATCGAATACGAGCTTCCCGACTGTGCCAAGCCGCCGCAGGGCGTCAAGATCGAGCCGCTGCTCATGATACACCCTTCGCACTTCCGGAGGCTCGAGAGCCTTCGCCGCGTGCCGTTCGTCAACAACCTGCCGCGTACCGGCGGTGGCGGCGTGGACGTATGCGGCGGCGGTGGAGCGGCAGCGGCGGCGGTGACGGCGGGCGGGCGGCGCGGCCGGCGCTGCTGCCGGGCGGCGCCCGCTCCGGCCGCGCCGCCGCCCGCTCCCGTGCAGGCGGCTCGCGCTCGCCTGCCCGAAGACAAGCCGCGGCGCGTGCACGGCAAGCACCCGTACCTGCCGCCAGAGCTGGGCTGCGAGCTGCCGCACCACCACTACGAGCGGTTCGACAAGCGCGCGCTGCAGCAGCTGCCGATCTACATGTAGTGACAGTGCGGTGCCGCAGTGTACAGACCCCTATAGTGCCGGACGTTCAGCCACGCCGCGCGCCCACCGACGACAGTATTTATTCGCAGTAACGTCGCTAACCGATGCTTCGTCGTAAACTATATTGTACCGTCGCCGATTCGTTGCGTACGTCTGTATAAGATATTATCATATCGATAATTATATGTTCAAAAATTGTATTATATAAATATGTACCTATAGAGTAAAAAAATGAAAGTGAGAAAAAATATTACTTCGTAATATTAGTAATAGTTATGTTTGTCGATAGGTGATGAGTATTGAGTTCTAGGTGATGAGTTATAGGACAGTGCCGGCCCCGAGCGGCCGCTAGAGACGTATTCTACTCTCATTTTGTAAGCAGTTATGTTTGTTAAAATTATATAAAGAGTCCTCTGATGAATAGTCTGATTAACGAATATTCGGCATGTAAAAGTCTTTATAAAACGCTTACTTAGCATATCATAGTATTATATTGTGTCATAGTCCAATGCCAAAAATATAACTATCTTTTTACAAAAATCCCTAGAACTTCGTTTTATTTGTACCTACGCGTTTCCGTTTCCGGCTCGTGGCGACCGAGATACAGTGCTAGTGGCTAGTGACACAAGCGATCCCACCCCAGTGCTAACAGGATTATGGTGCTTACCGCCGCTGAGGGGCTTCCGGATGGACTGGATTATGCTACATAAGCACGACTCCCTGCAGACGTAAGTATGGACAAACGAATTTTCTAAACAATTCTGGTCCAATGACCCCCCGGGGATGTTCGCTTACTTAGCTTCACCAAGAGTAAAACAGGTCATGGTCACTGCTGATATTGCGAGTGTCATGCAGCGCAATGCGAAAACCTCATTGTAGGAAATGGATGGCGAAGTACACTTAAATATGTGAATTCTCGACCAAATTAACTTATTTCTGAAACAAAATATTTTAGTTTTGATGCAATATATTTACGATAACATTCACGAAAATAATTTTTCGTCGTACTTTCGTGATGCGATGAATTAAATTTCAATACATTAATAAAATGCAGCGAATTATCAGTAACAACTTTTAGGCATGTACCCAAATGTTATCGATACTATTATAATTTATCTCTACTTTAACCAAAACAGAACGTTGATGAACTAGGTACCTACCTAGTTGTTTTCTAAAGTATAGTTATTTACTTATAAATACTCGTACTTTCCTACATATACGAATAATAGTTTTTAATCCAAATTCCACTTACTTAACATGCTTATTAGAAAACTACATTGTTCTTCAATTATCTCATCAACAACTTACAAATTAATGTTTTGTACGCGTTTCGATACAAATTGAGTTTAGTAATAATGAACTTGCAACTAAAATCAATTTAGGATAACTTCTTTGTTGACTACAAAAATCAGTTAGTGCTGTAGAGAGTTTAAGTTGTTTGTTACTGTAGTATAAACTCATATATATTACATATCATATATATTTTATTTAAATCAAATATCCATTAACTACTCATAACTTAAGAATATCTAAATATGCATCATAAATTTTATACCATTTAGAATAGTAGAAGTTGTATGTAAAATAATAAAAATCGATATACCTATTACGGTATCTGCAAAATTCACTGGTCCTTAAATAATACCTATATTTGAGTAATAAAAATTCGTAGAAATAATAAAATGTACGTAATGGCCATTATTTATAATAAATGTCCATTACACTATCAACATTACGAGTAAAATAACCTTTCTCATAATGTTGATAGCGAGAAAAGATTGCAATCCCACATACCTAACCGGATTCCGCACTTCTCGACGGGGATTTATGAATTCTGCCAGTTAAAATTAGGGGCCAAATTGTTCGTCATCTTAGTTTTAATATAACAAAAAAAATGCCAATAAAAGTAAATCAAGAGTAAAATTTAATTTTAACATTTTTCAATGATCACTTTAATTGTTACCTAGTACCTTGGCTAATCGTGGGTGTGTTCTAGTATATCTACTGGACTTACGAGTCGTGGATATACTAGCATAGCATCTCACCTCTGCCTACCTCTTCGGGGATAATAGGCGTGAAGGTACTTTAATTGTTCTACATAGTTTTTTGAGGATAAAAAATTTAACTTTTTTAAATTTAATTTTATTCGGTATAGTTTTGATTATAACTTTTTAGTTATATTTTAAATATAAAAAGATTTACATAATATTATGTAAGATCACATTTGAAATATTTTTTGTGATAAAATATGATTACTTGAAACAAAAACATAAAGCTTTAAATGGAATAATTTCAAGATTGAAAAACTATAATGAAACCCGGACTACCCTCACATTATTAGATACAAAAATGTAACCTTAAATTTTTTGGAAGATCATCATTTTATTTTATTTATATAAATATTTATACAATAAACATGTTCTTGCTTTTGATTTATATTCCAAGTGCTATTTAATTAGCCCAAACACAAAGTTGCTAATAATTTCTGATTTACATGCGTTATAATTCACAAGACCTAATGAGGTCATTATTACTTATAAACGATGAAATATGAGCGAATAGTTCAAGTTATAGATTACAATGATAATCGGCACATATTTACATTATGTATTTTAATAAATTCCTAATCGACTAAAGTTACATAATATGTTTAGACAATTTAATGCTACATATTAATAATTCATGAGAATTAAACATTGATATTTTTTTACAATATGATTCTATCGATATCTTTAATCGACTTTACGTTTTAATGTTTAATGTAGACGGCTATTATAAGTATTAATGTGCTGATTCTAAATATATGTGGGTTAGTTACGAGTTAATATACTAAGGATATATATTTTGCGCTACAATACCATGGCAACATGTATGTAACTATAATGGCAAAATTTTGAAACTTAATATGAACCCGCAAACTTATAATTATACCATTATCATAAAATTGATTAACTATCGTAATATACATAATTGTTTTATTGTCTGTATTTTAACTATATCTCTGTACTAAATTTCATCAAAATCGGTTCTGTGGTTTAAGCGTGAAAGCGTAACAGATAGACAGAGCTACTTTTGCATTTATAATATTATAGTACGGATAATACAGCCTTTAAATCATGAGATTATTAATATTCCCTAGACCTGTTTCTGATGTCTTAACGAAATATTGCTAGTTCGAATAATTGTGAATGTAACTTAAGAGAAGTTGCAAAAAAAACAATTTGTATCAAAAATACGTAATTTAATTGTAGTAGGTAGGCAAATACTTTTATAATTGATTAGATCAGACTCGTCCAATACCTAAATACGAATTATACTTATTTGCTTAAGGGCGATACCATTCCTATTATTTGTTTTTCTTTACCAAAATAATAATGCAATGAATAACTGGATTTATTTTATTTATTTTTTTATAGATCTATAAATTCATCATTAACAAAATAATTTTAACTAAAAATGAGTAAAACAGGGTTTTGTAATTTAGCCTTTTTTTCATCCCATCGCGGTATAAGTTCAAAATCAATGTTTATGAGAATTTGTTAATTGAATTGAAAGTTAATTAAATGCATAAGATGGCGAACAAATAGACGTTTCATCTTCTTTGTGAAGTTGGTAAGAGACAACAGCTATTGCTTTAATTAAAATTGAAAACCGTATTTTATCAAATTCACATAGTAAGAGCGAAGTTTAGAGCTCCAATCAAAGTAAAATAATCAGTGTTACTACTATAACCTCAGTTCTCGCTACTTTACTTCCGGTTTGAAACCTAGGGTAGCAGCTTATGAAGGAAACTTAAAATTCCTGTCTTAGATTTTTTATTTTTTAATATTCGGCACCGGCATAAGCAGGTGTCATTATTCAAGTCTAATTGATTTGAAACAAATTTAAAATAATCGTAAGTTGTTATTTTTGACAAATGTCTTAAATTTTCTTCAAATTGTTATTAAAATTTGCATCCCATAATATTTATACTAATCTAATTAAAAAGTAAAAAAGGATTTAAGGACATATTTTAAAGATTAACATCAAACATACCCCTTTATGGCAACTAAATCATTTGATTTGATAAAAAAGTATAAGTGCACAAAATCTAATAACTATGAAAAATGTAAATTTTTAAACTAGCACTTGGGTGGTTTTTATATCTCTAGATCCCGAGAAAACTTTAGTCTTAGATTGATGACTCAAATAAAATAGTAAAGTGGCTTTATTCAATATAAGAATGTCGTAATTCTACAAAAGTAAATTATAATCATAACATGGCCAATTAAAATGCTTCGAATGGCATTGTGTGGGTAATTACGGTTATTGATATATTCACAATATAATGTAACACATTGCAAAAGCTACTCAAGCATGCAATCCGAATATTTTTTGTATACATTTAACTACTTCGCTACTTTGTTCGTTATTACCTAATTTGGACAGAACGATATGTTTGTGTTTAGAAATTATATGTTAAGTTATATTGCTATTTATATCTACGAAGATACAATTACAGTTCTTTACCCAAAGGGTGAAAACGTGACTATATTACTAAGACCCCGTTTGTCACCAGGCTATATCTCAAAAAACTGTGATAGTTAGAAATTGAAATTTTTACAGTTGATGTATTTTGATGCTGCTATAAAAACAAATAATGATAACTTTAAAAATAAAATAAATATGTTAAGGGGCCCCATACAACAAACATGATTTACCTATTTGCCTTTTTTAACTTTGTGCCCGAGTCCGACCCTCAAATGACCGGTTTTCCTTTGTATACCGTAACACTATATTATACCATATTTAATCTTAATTATTCGTAGATAATTCTATTTTAATTTAAAATTGAATATAATTTCCTAATACGGGGATTAATATTTAACATAAAAATTAATAATATGTAACCGATCCAGACGATACATACTCTAATGTTTGAATTAAAAACTTAAATGCAATGTTAAAAGAAATAAAACAAGAGATAAATGGAAGCTCTTATCACTAAAATAACGATTCCTAATTTTAAAAAAAAACTAGTAGTTACGGCAATACCACGTAAAAACGCTGTTGAAGCTAGCACGCCCAAATGTTAATACTTTGTATGTTTCTTATCTTGTTATTATTTATTTTGAATACTAATGTTTATTATTATAGAGTTTTTAATTATTTGGATATTTTTAAATGTGATTGTACCTGATTCCCAGTTATAATTAAACATTTGCATTTAAAAGAAAGCATTCGGGTCATCCGTACTAATATTATATATGCGAAAGTAACTCTGTCTGTCTGTCTGTATGTTACGTTTTCACGCCTAAAGTTATGAACCTATTTTGATGAGATTTTTTACAGAGATAGAGTAGACCTTGAGGAAGGACATAGGCTAGTTTTAACCGACTACATTAAAAAGAGGGTGTGTTTTTACGCGATTAGTATTATAAGTCGGAAAA
>DVZL01007649.1:0-10647 GCA_018236625.1 Lasaia peninsularis
AGCAACAAACATACATACATACATAAATACATACATGCATACACACATACATACATATATACTAGATAAATACATACATACATACATAATAAATAAATCCTTACCGCATTTACCATGGACAATGCTCTGAAGAGTTGTTTTGTTTGATGCCTGCCGCTGAATTTATTTTATGATATCGCGTCTGAACTTAAAATACCACTGCCACCTTGATGCGTGGCGCTCCTCAACCGTGCGTTTTCTAAGGTATTTTTTGCTTCAGACAACATCTATGTGGAATGAATTACCAGCGGCGGTATTTCCAAAAGGATATGCCTTGAAACCTTCAAGAAAAGCGCATACTCATTAAAAGGTCGGCAACGCAGCTGCATTACTTCTGGTGTTGCGGGTGTTCGTGGGCGGCGGTGATCACTTACCATCAGGTGACCAACTTGCCCGTTTGCCTCCTCTTCTATAAAAAAGTATAACACCTTTTCTTGCTATAACTGTTCACACTTTTTTCAAACTAGTACAAACGTGTAAAAAGAAACATTGTAGATACCTTAACACGTTTTAACTTTTAAAAGTGTGATGAAAATCTACAACTTTGTAATGTCAAATTTTAAATTGTTCGAAATAGTTTTTTTAAAACAGATCATCAATTTTTTTCTTCATATTTTTTAAAGATTAATTAATATTTTATCTTTTAACCTCAACGAAATTGGTAACATGTATCAAAAAAATCCGGCCAAATGCGAGTCGGACTCATGCACGTAGAGTTCCGTATCTATAAAAACTGTGTTTTTGGATTGGCATTTAGATTTAGCATTTCGTTTGGGAGCATCCTTTATGTATTTGTTTTATATTATTGTATTTTTAGTATTTATTATTATAACGGCCAAAGAAACATATTATTACTCCAAAAAAATTCAACTTTTTATCTATCACCGGATATCGAAGTCTTAGTAATAAGTTCCCATCGTTACTAATAGGTAATGGTAATAGGGTTACGGAAGCCGAGATACGGATCTAGGCTTCCGTAACCCTAAAAATTAATTTGTTGACATGATAAAGTGGTAGATTTTTCTTTACACTTTAAAAACTTTTTTACACTTTCTAAAATATAATTCTAAAATAAAAGTAACCAAAGCCGTTCCTTATTAAACTACCTGTCTGTCAGTAAAAGTACCGTCAAAATCAGTCTAGCCATTTCAGAGATTAGCAGGTGCAAACAGACAGACAGACATACAGACAAAAATTCTAAAAAATACTGTCTTAGTATATTACGTACCTTGTTAATATACATAATATTGCATTTAGTAAAAAGTGGACATTTTAATATTACAAACAAACACTAATTTTATTCTTTGGTATAGATTATTTATTATTAAAATACGAATTGATTAACATTCTAGGACAGTCGGTTTCTGTCTTTTTTTTCCAGAAAAACATATTGTTACCTAAGATAAGGTTTATGTAGTTTATAGCGAAGGACTTCTCATCGATCACATTATGGGACCTAAATATCGTCGGTTAATCGTGGGTGCACCCAGCCACCCCTACGATATTTTTATTTATCTGTAAAATATTTTCAACGTGAAATTTCATCCAAATGTATTTCATTTTCAATTGAAAAACTAATTTTTCTGCAAGTTTGTTTTGTTCGCAAATGCAAATCGTGTGCTGGGTCTAAGTTACTGCATGCAAAGTGGATTTCAGAATTGACAAGTTGCCTATTTCGCAGTGCAATTTAATGTTGCGGGGAGCGAGTTATGTGAAATTGTTTTACTTTTCGCATTAAAATGGCGACGGGTAAAGAATGGCGGATAAATAAATTTATACAAATAAATAAAATTGGAGTGTCTATATTATGTAATCTTAAAAAACCGCTTTTTACTAAATGCATTTGTATGTTTACAAGGTACATAATATACCAAAATCATATTTTTGTACCCGTTTGTCTTTGTACCCGCTAATCTCTGAAACGTCTAGACCGATTTTGACGGGACTTTCACTGGTAGACAGCTGATGTGATAAGAAAAGGCTTAGGGTACTTTTATTTTAGCACTTTATTTTAGAAATGTATAAAATAAAACGATTAAATAAAAACGCGGACGAAGCCGCGGGCACAGCTAGTGAAAAATAAATATCGTCTTATATATTTCGCCTCATGTATATTATGTTACTAGCAGCTTCACTCAGATGAAATTATAACCTATGGCATTCAATGACAATTCCCAGAATTTTTTAATCTGTAATATCTCCGAATATATTCATTCAAATCTCATGCTGTAAAGGGCCATATTGATCTATATTAAATGTACAAATATTTAAAATACTTATCAATGCTGTATTGCTTAAAATCGCTTCGTAAATAATCTGTTATTTCCAGTAAAAAGTAAAGGACAAAAAGTGGTAATTGTGGGTTATCCCTAAGAGCTGATAGGCACATGCCTGTCTCTTAGGGATGAGTCTGACTCGCACTTGGCCAATTTCGTAATTTATTATTCAAATCTGTTAAAATCATAGCTTACCTCTCGTCACCTGGTTTTTTCGGTATTATTGAATTTCCCCATTCTTATTCAAATTATAATGCAAGGTAATTTTTTTGCGAAGGTGGCAAAAACGACGTAATAAATCTCTGGCAACACCTGCGATCGGTGTGAGATCCGAAACATTTATATTGTAAAGGGTGCTTAGTATTGAACATTTAATATTATAATGTACCTTAGTATTGTGTATTTTTTATTACATACTGTCCCAGAGCCTTCCCTATAGCCGGGCCAATTATTTTTTTATTAATCTTTTAAATGTTATAATAGACTGTGCCCGCGACTTCGTCCGCATTTTTATTTGTTTTATTACACACATTTTTAAAATAAAAGTTACCTACGCCGTTCCTTACTAAATTAGCTGTCTACCAGTAAAAGTCCCGTCAAAATCGATCCAGCAGTTTCCAAGATTAGCGGTTACCAACAGTCAGACAAAATAGATGGCGCTGTGCATTTTTACATTGCGTATCTGAATTGGCTCGGCCTCAATATATATACGTCATTGTCCATCACTTTAAGCACTCCATTTTTATTTTTTGGTTTTGATATCGTGTTGTAAGAGTTTATTTTTTATAATTTTGTTATCCTTCATCGTAAGAGTTAGAAAAGTACTTAAGAAAAACTCATTCATTGGTACATGTCGGGGTTCGAACCTGGACTATAAAAATGAGAGTGTGAAGCGCGTACCACTAGGCCACCGGCAAAAAATCACGTTTATTG
Source organism: Lasaia peninsularis (assembly GCA_018236625.1). Lineage (NCBI taxonomy): Eukaryota > Metazoa > Arthropoda > Insecta > Lepidoptera > Riodinidae > Lasaia > Lasaia peninsularis. The sequence goes on from DVZL01007649.1 coordinate 3,249, forward strand.
TATGGGAGCACCATTATTGACAACATACTTTTATTTTTATTGTATTTTTAGTATTTTTTGTTATACTGGCAAGAGAAATACATCATATGCGAAAATATCAATTGTCTGACAGACAAACGGACCAAGGATTCTTAGTAATAAGGTTCCGTTGTCGACTTTTTAGTAGGGAAACCTAATAAAAAAGACTACAACGGTTTTAAAATCGTCTCTCTTAAAATCGCTTTAAAACCAATTTCACTGCTGTTCAACTTTGAAATTATACAACATTTGTAACCTGTTATGAAAAATAAATGAACGTGTGTTCCACCTCCTCATCAATAATTTTCGAAATTACCCCCTCGAGGGAGAAAGGGTCGACAAAGTTTCTCTGTTAAGCACGGCCGATGTCACCACTGAGACCGTTGCTAATTAATTATTAAAAACTCTAAATTTACTCTCGTTTAATTAAAACAAAGATGGTCCTTTAAAAGAGTTCAAAATTAATAGAACAAAAAACTTTTCGAAATGCAACACTCATTTTAACGCTAATCAATTATAACAAATACTAAAGTTAATCCCGCTTAGTTAAAAGCAAGATGGTCTTTAAAAAATGTTCAAAATTAATCGAACACCCACGATTAGCCAAGGTACTATGCCCATGAAGTGATAGGTGGCAATTCAACATTCTAAAATAATTAAATGAATATATAAGAATGTTTACGAGGTAGGTACAACAAAATAATTTTTTTTTTTTTCTGACTGTCAATCTGTCTGTTTGTACTCGCTAATCTCTGAATTGGCTGGACCAATTTTGACAGGACTTTCACTGGCAGGAAACTGATGTAATAAGGAATAGCCAAAGCTACTTTTATTTTAGATTTTTGTTTTAGTAATGTATAAAATAAAATAACTAAACAAAGACTCGGTCCGATCAGCTTATTATAGACAGCTAGTCGAATGATAATTGTAATGTTTACACGATATTACATAAAGAGAAAATAAGAACCATTAATTTTAATGATTTTTGATATTAGTTCCACTCCAGGGTAGTTCCACATCAGTGCCCATCACTATAGTGTTTCTTATCGGAAGATGGCCTATGCAACTTTCAATACCATTTTTGATGTCTATGGCATAGATAGATGTTTTAGTATCAGACGACTTGCCTGGCTTGCCTGTCTGGATCTCATAAAATGTATTTTCTAACATTAATAGAACGAGCTGTCACCACCAGTGAATATATCTCATCGAGCACCTAACGTTAAAGTTGGGAACGTAAAAATACACTTCCGCGAGATAGTGAGAGATTGTTTTGTTTCTTATTTAATATTTATCCTAAAAGTTGTTCAAGTTTTATGGACACACTGTATGTAAGCGAAAGTAATAATTTTATACGATCGAACTATAATGAATTTTCGGGAGTTTCCAAGGAGTTTGTTTTATGTATCTTAGCCGGATACTAAAATAGTAATAGCTTTGAAACAAAAATGGAAAACTTGTTGATAAAGGCTTCATAAATCACCACGATTTTCTATCTTAAGACTTTAGTTTAAGATTTATTTTTAATTGCTTCTTTTCGGTTTTACGACGCTGTACCCTTTTGTTTTTATTAAATCATATAAATGCTCGCCACTGTCGTGTTAATTGGTTATACTTTTTATGGAATAAGGGAGCGAACAAGCACACGGCTCTTCTCATGGTAAGAGACAACCGTGTCCTATAGACACCATAGATGTTGTAGTTGTGGCGCTGCCCTGTGGTCGAGGTGTGAGGCCTGGTGTGCAAGTCTAGCGGATACCCTACCCTCGGGACCAGAACACGACCTCACCATTATGACGGTACGAATAGGTAGGGCGGTGGATCCCTATCCAGGCTGCACAGTAGGTACTCTAACACCAGTGGTATTGTTGGCAATGACCTTGATAACGTATGCTCGCCTCTTTGGTATCTTATATCAGTCAACAAAACGGACTATATGGCTAATCATAAATCTGTAACCTAAAAGGGAAACCGAGCTAAAACAACCTAGATTAGGTTGAATTCTCTTTCAGGTTTATTTTAGGGCTGCGTTGTTATTTTACCGTCATTTTTAACGCTCTATGAAGTTTTTAACCATATGTTACATCAGGTGACCTAATTACTGTTCGCGACTTACATAGTTCATCAACCTCTTTACATAACCAAGCTTTAATAAAATTTACTTTAGCAAACTTATATGCAATGTAAAATTTTGTGAGAATTCTTGTTAAATAATTGCGTTTCGCTCGCATACTGCATTTGTAATAGTACCTTCACGCCTATCATCCTCGAAGTGGTAGACAGAAGTGTACTAGTATAGGTCCATTAGATACTAGAACACTCACGATTAGCCAAGGTAGTAAGTAGGGCCCATGATGTAATAGGTGGCAAATTTATTGCCACTTCGGGCACACTCGAATCCCGATCAATGTAATGCTTACTCAGAATAATCAGAAAAGAAAAGTTGCCCGCCCGACCTATAAATTGAACCCAGAACCCTACGCGACTAAGAGTTTTAACAGACGACAGAATTTTGATAAAATTTAAATAAAAAGAACCAGGAAGCCTTAGTGGAATGTGCTTAAATTAATTATTAAATTAGTAATTTAATAAAACTACAGTTGGATTGGAAACCTTTCTTTTTCATAGTAGGTTTAAAATGAGGAATTTCTTTTATGTTATTTTTTATGACGTAATTACACAAAGAAAAGAATTTACTTTTCCACAAAAGAAACTAAAACGAAACAGAAATGTTACGAATAACAAAAACTGACCAAGCACGAGTCGGACTCGAACACGGTGGGGCCCGTAGCTAATGTTAGCAAAAAAATCACGTTTCTTGTAAATATAAAAATATAACTATTTATTGTATTATTTTTGTAGTATTTGTTTTTGTTTGTGTAGCAGCAACAAAATTTCATCGTCTGTAAAAAATTCAACTGTCTACTCAGTCTGACAGACAAACAGATGGACAGCAGAGTCACAGTAATCCTTATTTATCCACATAAAATGATATGATTCCTTATTCCCACTGCAAACGGCTAACGGAGTGTAATTTGATGTCTGCGAGTGTGCTCCCAGAAAAAACCTGACTATATCTTATACTTTTAAGAGAGCAATTATTGTATGTACATTTATTTATTTATACCGGCGATCTCCAAAACAGATGTAACGATTTCGCTGGAGTTTGGTACCTAGGGGTTTTGGTGAGTACAAATTTGATCTAGATTGGTCTTATTAGTTAAAAATGGATCTAAATAGGTTTAGGACTTTATGAATGAAATTTCTAAAATTACCAAAATTCTGTCGATAGCACTTGATGTAAAATAATATTGACTCCGGTTTCGTAGACTTACCGTCAGATGGCATTTTTTTCAAGTAGATGAAAGCTGACAAAAAGTAGTTACCAAGCTAAGCTCGGCTGCCCAGATTATTTAAGGTTAACGTTACTAAGCTGATTCTATAAAGGCGTAGTTTATCTTCAACTGCACTGTCACTTAATATCAGGTGAAATGGTGGCCTTCCTATTCTGAAATAGAAAATAATAATAAGTTTCCATTGTTGTCTTTCGGGTACGGAACTCTAAAAAAACAATGCAATAAATTCGAAATCACGATTAAAACGTTATGTTATTTCAGTTTATAGCCACACCGTTAACAAATAGCCGAGAATTAGCCGCATTAGCTGAAATAATACGAATAACAATGCATTTTATTTGGTATAATTAAACATCACGCAATACGTACGTTACACTTCGGTTTCTTGTATTTAAAGCGAGGTTGAAAAAGAAAAATAATAATTTGGACGTTCTGGAAAGAAATCTATGCTTAAATTGTTTTTCATATCAATGTTCTGAGTAAACTTTACATTGCCCAGGATTGGATTGTGTCTGAAGGGGCGATAGGCTTGCCACCTATCATATCATGGGCCCAAGTACCTTGGCTAATCGTCGGTGTTCTAGTGAACGCCTACTGGACTTACGAGTCGTGGATTTACTAGCACACCTCTGCCTACCACTTCGGGTGTAATAGATTCTATGATTTTAAATGTAATTTTTAGGGTGTACCCAAAAAGTAATAACAGAACCCTATTACTAATACTCATCTATCTATCTATCGTTCGTCACCAAGTTATTTCTCACGTACCGTGATAGCTAGAAAGTTGAAATTTGGTAATGATACGGAAACCTTCATGCGCTAGTCCGTTTCGCACTTGGCCGACTTTTGTATTTTTTTTTGGGTTTAGAAAGGGCTTGATCCGATGATAGTGTCATCTAAAAAGTATGAAAGATGAAAGATTGACAAAACATAATAGGTATATTTGTATACATAATATAAATACGAAAGTTTGTAAGTGTGTACCATTCTTTCACAAAAAACTACTGGACGGATTCAGATGAAAGTTTACAATAATATGGCTTATACATAATTACGTATAGAATAGGTAGTTTTTAACCGCAATAACTAAATATTATAAGTCGGTAAAAATTATGTCCTTCATTTGTAGCGGGCCGGAAGCTAGTTACCTACCTATTTAAATTAAATGTGAAGAATAATCAAAGATCCATAAGCTATGCAGGAAACTTGATAATGCCAAAGTGTAACAGCAAACTGTTTTTAACTAATGTTCGCTTAATGGTTATAAATTATTCAATATCGTACCAAATAAAATTAGGGATTTACCTATAAAAAAGTGTATAAGAATTGATTGAATGGCTCCTAGAAAAGTGTTGTTCATAAACAAAATATAATCAGCATAAACACATAATAATTATTTTTTATTTTTTTCCTATATTTATGAGTAGATATTGTCTGACATATTACTATTATTAATTAATCAATCGAAACTAGCAATTAATAAATTTAAATTGTTAATTTTATGTTGCAAAATTTTTGCTCACCACCATAGTATGGTAGAATATTATTATGTTGTTAATCAATATATTGATATCTTAACACACAAATCATAAAAATATTTTTTTATCCAAGCGTGGCGATTTGAGATCGATTAATCAAATAATTGGATCGAACATCGATTTTTTAAATCGAACACGTAGTACTGAATCGATTTAGTGAATCGATAATATTTCACCCTTGAAAATTACATTAGATTTTTTTTGTATTTGGATATTAAGTATTCGGAACTATAAACTACATTGACAATTTTCTTAACTTTGTATTGTATCAAGACAATAAATGTCTCAAGAACAAATTTCCTGATTATACCATTAAGAAATCGTTAATTATAATATGTATCTTGTTGTTAATAAAAAATATTTTACTCACATTGTAAATGCAAAGTAATTGTTAAATATTTTTCAAGACTTCGATTTTTTTATGAATCGATTAATCACGTTACGATTCAAATTGATTTAAAATCAATCTTGATCAGGAATAATCGCCATCCCTACTTTTATTATTACTTTTATTTAATAATGTATTCTCGAAATTGTATGTTTAGCTTCTGGCTTATTATATTCTTAAAGGTACTGACACACGTGCTCAAAAAAAGGCATGCTTATTAGCATGCTTAAACGGAACGTATACTGATTACTAAAGGTACTGACATACGTTCTCATTACTAGCACGAATGTACGCTTTTAATGAGCAAGTGCTCATTAGTAGCATGTGTGACACAACATTACTAGTAATGAGTATGTTACGCTAGTTAGTAATTAGTATACGCTCGTTTTAAGCATGCTAATAAGCATGCCTTTTTTGAGTACCTTTAGAAAAGTTGTGTGCTGTATTGTCAGCAAATGTCACCGAAGGGTTACTTTCAAACAATGAAAATGAAGGCTGCTTTTAACTATCAAATATAGACCAGACTTAATTTTGGTGGGATTGAGAAAAAACAGTATGCTGGTTTTTTAGTTTCCGTACCCGAAGGGTAAAAAAGAAACCCTATTACTAAGATTCCGCTGGCCGTATGTCTTTTACCAGCCTCTATCTCATGAACCTTGATAGAAAGCTCAGGGTCACAGTACAGGGTACAGAACTCTTCGTGCTGGAGTCCGACTCGCACATGGCCGGATTTGTAGCTTTTGCCGGGTTTGTAGAATAGACCATCTGCCTTCCTACCAGGCAGCACTGGAGGTAGAGTGCTGTGCAGCAACTCGCCCGGGTATGTCATATGGCGGTATTCCTACCGCCATATGACATACCCGTGCGTGGTGCGCCTCTATCTCGTGGTCTGGTAGAAGCCATACCACGAGATAGAGACGCATCACGCACCTACACCTAAGTTGTCTATAGGCCACGATTTTCTCTTAGCATCAGGAGACCCGTGTGCTTGTTCGCTTCTTTGTCCCATAAAAAAATAGGAAAAAATAAAAAATATATACTAAATATAAGACCAACAGTGGGATTTACAAAAATAAGGAATTTTACATGCATACATCTGATAGCTTTGAATTACCCAAGAACTCATCCAGATTTGTACCATCGCATTACATATTCTAATAATTATTTGACACCTTAGTGCTCGTTATTGTCGTTTTGAAATGGTTAACTGGGGTAAGTGCTTAAATAAAATGTACTTATATTTAAATTCAGTTAATAGGTTCTTTTCATTTTAACAACAGGTTGATTACGAATCATCTACCTTTCATAGGTCAAATCAATTTCTGCCAATTGGTCAGACCATCAGAGCAGTCAGAAAAGTGGTCAGGAACCATCTGTAGTCTCGGTGGTCTAGTGGTTAGGGATTCAGATATTCCTTTAGTCCAGGTTCAGACCCAGCCATATACCCATGAATTTCTTCACGGTGAGAGAAAACATCTTGAGGAAATTCAGATACGTGTTCCTTCGAAATTCGACTTAATTAGGCCTAGTTACCCTTTTGTGTTGGGGAAGTCAGATGGTAGATGGCTCCGTGTAAAACTTTGGCGCTCTTGTATGCGTTAGATAAGGTAGCCCATCCGAAATAAGACCAGGACGATGAAGACTTTTAACCATCAGGAATACAATCTTATTGTTTTAGCAAACAAAAATATCTCGATCCAGGGAGGGATTTAGCTTTTATTAAAAAAAACAAATGATTTATAATATTTTATTGAGCTGCAACTCATCAGGCGATGCTCCTCAAGATCCAGTCCCTGTAGGCGCTGACGCGGGCGAACATGTCGGGTGCGCCGCGCGCGCACGGGATGCCCCACGAGACCACTCCGACCTGCTGGCCAGAGTCCGCTCGGAGCAGGGCGCTGCCAGAGTCGCCCTGGAGACAGCGAGACATATTGTGTCTTTATTATATACGTGATTAAATTAAAAAAAAAAACACACTTGCAATGTTTCACTAATAAATTTATTTATTTATTTTTTTATATGATATATATTAGCCGACCGGTTTCGCTTTATTACAGCATCTTCAGGGCTATGTTATTAAATACTAATTTGATGTTTTA
>DVZL01007650.1:0-10646 GCA_018236625.1 Lasaia peninsularis
GCTTTGTATAAAAACTGGTGCCTTTGTCAATTCCCTTAGATAATATAGCCGACCCCGATATCATCTGATATTGAAACTGGATAGGGCTAGGACGACGACGAAGAAGTTATAAGTAGCGTTTTTGTCGGTAATTTGGTTCCGTATAATCCATAGTGTCATCTTCTAAATCTTCCATATAATCTGAGCACAGTGTACGTTCCTCATTTCGCAGTAAACTCGGTCTATTATGTTTGTAGTTAAGGTGATATTAGTTTCTTTATGATTTGGACAAAATGAAGTCACGAGTTAAGTGAATTTGTTGACTTTTACCACATACTGATGTTATATACCTGTTTGTATGTTTGTTTGAACGTGGATTAGCAGAGGTTTTCGTCCGTCTACTTTGCACGCGACTGTTTAAGAGTTTCCCCCGGGCTGTTTGGGCGTCTAAGTGAAGAACAGTCCATCTGCTTCCCTACCAGGCAGCTCGGCGACCAAAAGAGGAGTGACATGCACCAAATCGTCCTGACCAATTCCTGCCGCCATGACATTGTCCTATTCCGGATCTGGCAGACTTGCACATCAGGCCTAACAGTCACATCTATATATACGTTTGTCTCTTACCATAAGGAAAGCTGTGTGCATGTTCATTGTCTTTTTGTAGTAGGTATGATTCATATAACTAAGAGATGTAGATATAGAACGGGTCATCTGATATACTTAGTACTAAATTGGAATAAATTCATTAGGAAGTTAAGGACGAGATCTCTCCTATCTTCAAACGACTAAGAAACCTTCAAGAAAAGAGCAAAGAGCGAAACTCGTTTCTTAAAAGACTGTGTGACGTCACGGTTTACCACACTTTCCCGTTAGTCTCCTTTTCTAAAAAAAACGGTCAAATGCGAGTCGGACTCGCGCAGTAAGGGTTCTGTACAAATATCAGCATGTGAATAAATATTTATTTTATTTTTAGTTGTAATAAAATAAGGGCAATAGAAATACATCGTCTGTGAAAACTTTAACTTTCTATACGGTTCATGAAATACAGCCTGATTGACAGATTGACGGACGGACAGACATTATTAACCTAAAAACATAGAGAAAGATCATATTACTAGAAATACGCATCACAAACACATTAATAATCATAATAGTAGCCATTAAAAAATATCAGTCATTTTGGTTAGTTGCACTTACAAGTTTAGTCACGATAGTTCAAACCGCCAATGAATCTTCCCGTCATCTTCTTCCGCTACATTTGCTGTAGTATGAGCGGTTCCACAGAGTCATCCATTAGTGGGGCGAAAATGTGATAAAAACTTCATGGAAATTACAAAGGGTTTAAACCTTTCGGAGTTTTCTTTCTTTCCAACCACTAATCGCTTGGTCATGTTCGATTACGCTTTTTTTAAAATTTGGACAGCCGTGAAAACGTTTTCGCTGTTTTAAATGGAAAATGTTTGCTATTGTTAGGTTGTACTATATCGAATGGATAAAAACTGTACGCTATTACTAAGACTCCGCTGTCGTTTGTCTGTCATCAAGCCGTATCTCATAAATCGTGATAACAAGACAATTGAAATTTTCAAGAATATTTCTATTGCCGCTATAACAATAAATAATGAAAAATTTCATAAAGTAAATATGTGCTCCCGTACAACAAACGTGATTTTTGTGTTTGAGTTGTTTCCTGACAAACAATAGATGTCGTTGTGCACATTTTGTTTCGATATTCAGTTACGTGGTCATCTGGAGGGGAAGGCTAAATTAAAATAGCCTCTAAAAAGCTTGGTGTGCTCAGCAAGGTGCTTCAACGCACATGGAGTACTGTGCTCACCTCTGGACGGAGGGCCCCCAGTACCAGCTCCTTCTATTTGACCGCATCCAACGTAGGGCGTCTCGAATCATCGACGACCGGCCTCTTTTTAATCGGCTTGAATCTTTGGCATTGCGTAGAGATATCTGTTCACTCAGTGTCTTTTACCGCGTTTACCACGGGGAATGCTCTGAAGAGTTAATTGGTTTGATACCTGCCGCCGAGTTTCACGTTGGGACGTCGCGACAGAGCTTAAAAGACACCTACCACCTTGATGCTTTGCGCCTTTTTGCCTCATGCAACACCTTTGTGGAACGAATTACCAGCGGCAGTATTCCCAATCGGATATGACTTAGGAACCTTCAAGAAAAGAGAATACCTACTCATTGCTAAAAGGTGGGCTACACATCTATGATACTTCTGGTGTTGCGGGTGGTCGTGGGAGGCGGTGATAGCTTACCATCAGGTGACCCACTTGCCCGTTTGCTTCCTCTTGTATAAAAAAAACAGTTAAAGATAATGCTTAAAAATATGATACGGTACCCTTCGTAGGCAGGTCCGACACGCGTTTGGCCGGTTTTATTTTCTATCTAAAAGCAACCTTTACGCCTATTATCCCCGAAGGGGTAGGCTGAGGTGTGCTAGTATATTCACAATAGATATACTAGAACACCCACAGTTAGGCAAGGTACTAGGGCCCATGATGTGATAGGTGGCAATGTTATCGCCATTTCGGACACATTCCAATTCCAATGTAATGCTTACTCAGAAATAATATGAAAAACATTTAAAAGTTGCCTGACCTGGGAATTGAACCCGGGATACTACGCGGCTAACGGTCTTAAAACAGGCGACAAACGTACCGTCACGCCACAGAGGCAATTAATTGAAATGAATTTAATACAAACGCATCTCTAGAAATACAGACAATATTCATAAAATCAAACCTAACCTCTTGAATAGAGGCATCAACCGTGTACACTAAACTAACATCTAGACCAATAAGGCGGGTGATCCCTACTAATATTGTAAATATGAGTATAGAAACAATAGTTTTGTAGGACACACGTTAACAACCGATAACATAATATGCTTTTAAACTGGAATAACACAGTAGCAAATACTGAATACAAAAGCTATAAGTGAAAAATATACTGTTTTAAGTTTCTTTGTGTGCACATCAGCTGTGCATAGAAAAAAACTGATTTTGAGATGATCCAGACCTGTTTAAGTCACTAGGACTAATTCATGAGGAAACCTAATAATAAAATAAAAGCTTAAAAGATAAAACTAAAAGCAAGACAACACAGAAACTAGTGACAATGAGGTGCGATAGGGTTGCCGCTCCCTAATATAAATATAAAAGTACTAGCTTTCCGCCCGCAGCTTCGTCTTTTAGTAACAAATTTTAATCTTTAAAATTATATAAAATTAAAATGTCTGCATTCAATGTTAAAATAAACACTTTTTACTAAATGCATATTATGTATTTATGTCTACAAGGTACTTATACCGAATATTTGCTGTCTGTCTGTTTGTACCTGCAAATCTCTGAAACGGCTGTACCGACTTTGATGGGACTTTCACTGGTAGACAGCTAATTTAATAAGGAACGGCTTTGGCCTCTTATTTTAGAATTTTGTTTAAGAAATGTGTAAAATAAAACGCGGACAAAGTCGCGGGCACAGCAAGTTGACACATAAAGAGACTTGACAAACTCCTAATGTATTATGTAGTATTTTTTCATGAAAAATAACAATAAATTCAATACTTAGGTACTTATATCTTAGCTTCAGGTACTATTGTGTTATTAGATTTTACTAAACCATAATAATAAATATATAAATATCAAATAAAGTTAACAGATACCCAAACCCATAAAACCTAAAATATTAAAAAATCTAATTGATATAATATTATATGTTGATTAATATTTTATTTGACTTTGCCAACCCTATCAGTGAGGGCGATATTTATAACTACATTTTATTCTAGATTAATTCATAGTTGACAACCCTAATCTAAAACGACAATGGACAAACTCGCGCAGCTAAATCCACAGACAACGTAAAAGTTGAAACTGGAAAATTCTAAAACTTCAATTTCACACCTTCGTTTCAAATTCGATATAGGGATATCTGAATAAAACCGACCGGGGTCTTTCATTAGCCAATGATTTAAATATCAAAAGAATACATTTCAACACCGCGAACTCTATTCATTATGTATCCAGGTTTTATATTTTTATTGCAATCGGTTACAGAACCCCACGCTTCCCTGGAAATGAATTTTAATTCACTTTCATTTTAAAATTTAAAATTCATTCCATGTTCAAAAAAAAGTTTTTATGCTGATTTTTTTTTGTCAGATGAGGGTACTAAGAGATAATATAAAACTATAATTGGTTGAAGCTGACAATATTTAAACTATTGTATTATCTGTGAGTGACAAAACCCAAACATATAGGGTTCCTATATGTTTGGGTTTTGTCATGTTAAAAGTGATCCTCAAATGCATTAAGTTGCGAAAACTGTTGGCCCAAAATAATTTAAGTGTACGTAATAATACAAGTGTCCATGTGGTCCAGTAGAAAGAATAAAAGATTGACAAAACAGATATACAATAATAATAATAATTTTTGACATCTTTCTCTCATCATCTCTTTTACATTTAGTGATTACATTTTTTTTCCATTTAGAACGATGTAGAGATTTTCTTTAAGGTAAAAAATATACCTGTTTCAGAAGATCTCACTCTTTCATAACTTTAATAATATTATTTAAAGGCTATTTATTATACTTTCATACTTTCACTATTTGAACTATTTCAAAATACATACTTTTTTATAGTTAGTTGTTTTTTATAGTTGTAGTGTTTTTTATAGTTAGTAAATGACTAATTTCGTATCATGCGAGTGTGGTGTCATTACTATCTTCATAGAAACAGGTAGACTTTCTTTCGTAGACTCCTCGGATTTGCACGCAATTTGGTCACAGAATCTAGGTTCCCTCAGGTACTTCCAGACACACACTTTCGCTTTGTATATGTGTTTATTCAATATAGTCCTTTCTAGTTTTTACACTAACACTTTCTTTCATCTCACTCTTTCACTTATCTCATTATTATGAATGCAGTCCGCGCGCGTTACTCCGCAAGCACATACATACATCGGCAGCTTGCAATTTTTGAAATAATAATCAATATGTTAATTGGATAAATAACAAATGTTAAGAAGCCATATACCATTTTAAAATGTTTGGAAAACGGTAAACGGGAAGAAATCGGGAATAGGTTCAAAAGGTTGTTTATTCCTGGATTGAGTCTCTTCACGTCATACAAGAAAAGAAGTTTTTACATGTTTGGTCTCTGCATCCTGATACTCCAGAAGATGTTAAAGCATCTTAGATTCATTTGTGGCACAGATGTTAAGGTGGACAAAATAATGCCAAAAAATAATTATACTTATTATAAACGACAGTACCTACCTGGGCGACCGAGCTTTGCTACGTGTTTTTTTAGTACATCATGTTTTTTGGAATATTATTTTCTTATAACTATGCAAATTACTTGCTGATGAAATATGGATACTAAAAAGATAAAAGAAACAATCCGACCGAGATTAGAACCCGGGTTTTAAAGCGCCCGATTACCCGACCGAGCTATTCTAACTTCATAAATGGTGGCGAAATTTAGCTTCGTATTCTAATGATATGGAAGTTTTTATTTAATGAAAACACGATTAATGGCTGTTTTCAATAACCAATCAACAAAAAGAGATAGGGCTACCGTAACCAGGAGACTATATATAATATAAACACAGGTTATAGAAACGGCCATAAAACGACATTTTCTGAAGATAAAACCTAACTTGATCGATTTATCACTCCTGAAACCCCCTAAATACAATATTTCAAGAAAATCGTTCGAGCCGGTTTAGAGATCGTTGTATCGTTTATACAGGAATTGCTCGTTTAAAGGTAGATAGACAAAGATCTCATCTGTATCACAATTTTTGTCGTATTTAAACACAGTCTAAAAGTGTATGCTTATTAAGGCGGGTACCTTAGACTTAATAAACATTTCTATCATATTTTCGTCGAACTAGAAACGCAAATTAAAGTTACAGATACGTATCACGAATATTTTTAAGAATCCACGTGGTACAAATATATGCACGCTAGTTTCAATGTATGAGATCGGATTTGAATTTCAAACTACCCTCACCCTGCTGATTTCTAGTTTTAGCACGTTTTCTTTGAGCATACGCGATGAAATTGATTTTGCAAATTAAATTCGTTTTGCTTGATTGCGATAACAAGACCAAGAATATATTACGATATTTAAGAAAAAAGCGTAGATTATTCAACTAGTTAAATTCAATATAACTAGCAGAAAGAGGTTGAACAATTTAGAGAGAGTTAGAAATTCTATATATTTGGGATAGTCCGTTGTTCGTTTAATTTCTAGACTGTAACATAAGCTTGATGGTTTACTTACACATAACATACAATAACAAATATATCACAATAATCACACCATTTTCTTATTTAAAAAGTTAATTTTAATTATATCTGTATGATGTTCAACAATTTTGTTTCATCTATGTGATCATCGCAATGTTCAAAGAGTGTTCTAGAAGATGAGTCATATTTTGCTAAAGTGAGGAGCTTGTCAATGGCGTTTTCTACTTCAATATCTTTCTTGTATGCTTTTATTTCTTCCTTAATTAAAAGTGTTTCTAGTTCAGCCAAATTTCTTGATTTTTCCCTAGTCAATATAGTAGCAATCTCAGTCCCCAAATTGTTAATATTAAAGTGTTTTTTTTTAAGTTGCGTCCATAGAGGTTGAAAAAAATCAAACTCGATACAATTTCGCGGGCGTCGAAGAATCCTATGCTCATTATGACCTAACAATTCATCGACCTTATAAATTTTGTTTGGAAAATGTTTTTTCGACATACTAATAAGTCTAAATAACTCTGCTCTATGCCAATTTGAATCGTGAGGAATCTTATAAAAAAGTAACCATTTTAACATTTCTTCGGCGCTGCTGTTGATGGTAGGAGTAGTCATTAAACTTTTTTCATGATGTGGTTTTTCTTCAAACACAAAAACACAACGTGACCCCGTTGTCCGAACTAGATAACCTATCCATTCTTCATAAATCGATTGAAAATCTGATATAGATATTTTCTTCGCAAAATATATAAAACCTAATTGTGCCGAAAAGGCCACACCAAGCCACGTAACCGTATCTTCTTCTGGATTAACATAATCAATAATTTCCCCATTCTCATTGAAAAATTTTTCATCCAAATACGAAATATGCCATTTATTTTCTCTATATTTCTTAATTGCTTCCAAATACTTTTCCCTTTCACAACTTTGTTCCATGTTTTCCACCAAAATAGCTTTAGTCGTTCCAGGCACACCCTTCCACAAATAACCTGCTCGGCGTATACGTTTCTTAAGTTCAGCTGCTTCAAATTTATTCCCGAAATATTGTAATAATGAAGATAATGTTGGTATATTTTTTTTATATACGTAATGATCAACTACGATGCCACGTAAACAACTTGAAAATTGTTTTTGTATTTCTGAAGGGTCAAATTCGCATTCATCGTACCAGTCACGAAAATTTTTATCCGCAAACAAAGCGGATGTACCATTTACTACTTTTAAAGCGACCTCTTCTGTTATCCCTGTCAAGTATTGAACTTTAGCACATATATTAGAAGAAGGAATACTTTTTTCTCTTTCCCCGTCATTGACGCAAGCGTGGATCACATTTTTAGCTATAGCTAGTTTGGTTTTTATATCGATTGTTACAACTTTTTCTTCATCAAAGGTAACAGATGGTTTAGAATTTGACATTTCCATTTCTGAAACAAAACATAGTTTTTCTTTATATTTGGCATTTAACATTCATAAAGAGCAGAAATTATTATTTCATAGTTGTAATTATGTTTATTTACTTTCTTTCTTGCAATTATCTAATAATTTAATACCGAAGAGAATAATTTGTAAGACCAAAATATTTTCAAAAGAATGATCATTTTGCTTATTCCCACTATCGTCCTTATTTTCAATGTTCTGACTTTACCGTCTGCTGACAATAAGGTAAGCTAAAACTAGACTAGTGGTACGCGCTTAGGACTTTCATTTCGGCAACCAAGGTTTGAGTTCCGCCTTATATCAATGAGTTTTTCTAACTTAAGTATTCTTAT
Organism: Lasaia peninsularis; assembly: GCA_018236625.1. Taxonomy (NCBI): domain Eukaryota; kingdom Metazoa; phylum Arthropoda; class Insecta; order Lepidoptera; family Riodinidae; genus Lasaia; species Lasaia peninsularis. Next base: position 8,022 of record DVZL01007650.1, read on the forward strand.
TTTCTAAGTGCCTTCCGTGAAGTAAAATATCGTGAGCAAACGCGGGATTTAAGCTCGATATGGCGACGGGTTTGCCACCTCTCATCGGACCTAATATCGTGTGCTAATTGGCGAGGATATGGGCGTGATTATACTTATTTGATAACTTAAACTTCCATAATTTTAGAATTAAGCATACACTTCTTAACTTAACTTATATTTGTAAGTTTATAACAACCATACGATTATATTGTTTGTTTCTTAGAGATAAGTCTTATGGCAAGACATAAACAATTATTAAATTGGACAGCGACGCACCTACAACATCTATGGCGTCTATACGCCACAGTTGTCTCTTACCATCAGGAGAACCGTGTGCTTGTTCGCTTCCTTATTCCATAATAAAAAAATATCTTGATTTTTAATAAGAAATATAAACGAGACAAAAATGGTGTACCCACGTATAACGAATGATTATCTACAGTTTTAATTTTGACATATCTAGCTGTGTATAAAAAAAAGTGTTGGTTACACCATATACTCATAACATCTCAAAACGGCTAGAAAAATTATATCATTTCAGCCTTTTTGGATTAGTCTTCGGTCTGTTATAAGATAGTTGCTATGTATTAAAATAAAGAAAAATATATGGCATTACCCGTGCCGGCGAACAATAATAAAGTTCGCCGGGACAGTTAGGTTTTTATAAAAGTAGATACGTTTATACAATCAGGAGAACAGTGTTCTGTTCCTGTACTTAAAAAAAATAATTAATAAGCACTCTATATTTAATCGCTAACCACTCAACATATGAATAAAATTTAATAATTTTTATTTTAGAATGTAATATCCAACTGTTGGTTAACTCTTTTATCTACCTACAGTGAGATATTATGTTACTTTGTACCAATGACAAACAACCCATAAATTACGTAGTATATGGTTCAAAAGATAGGCAGATCTAACTCTTGCTTGCGGTAAAAGCTAAATAACTAAAATACTGGCAAATCTTATACAAACTATGTGAATCAATATACAGGTTTTTTATGAAATGAAAGAGATAAATTTTGTGTGTACCTAGTTAAGATGTTTTTTTGATGAATAAAACTTGAATCTATATTATCAGAATAAATGATTTTATTATCAAGATAAAATTAATTGTTAAAAGTATGTAATTTGGTTGTGTATTCAGGAGATAGGTAGGTAGTTTAAAATAATAAATTCACAACATTGCTACGATTTTATTCATCACTGCTGCGCGGGGTGCGGGGAGGGTGGCGCAGCGAGCGCCGCGCGTCTTATTCTAGACAATGATCCTGATAAAACCAATGATTTTATATAGGTACAAGCTACACCATCTTCATACTGCATACACGAAATAATTGTTCCGTCACATATATATTAAATAGGTACTTACATTTAAAAAAACAAACACCATATTATGTAAGTGCGACAAAAAATATGGAAATCACAAGAGTGAAAAAGACAGCTATACGTACTCCGTACAGACAGATTTGTTGCGTCATATATCAAACGACAATACGTAATTTAATAAGTTGCCAATTTTAAATAAAATGTACCTTTTAAGGACTACATAAAATAATTGGATTCGCACCATTTATACAAATAAATAAAATTGGAGTATCTATATGTAATATTAATTAAAATACTTAACCATTTTTTACTAAATGAATAGGTACTTATGTAGGTATATTTACAAGCTACATATACCAAAATATCATTTTTTAGAATTTCTGTCTGTCTGTTTGCACTCGTTAATCTCCGAAAAGGCTGGACCGATTTCGACGGGACTTACACTGAAAGACAGTTGATGTAATAAGGTATGTATAAAATAATAAAATAAAAACTTGGAGCTTGCTCGCGGGCACAACTAGTAATTTATATAATTCAAAGTTCTTAATAATAATAATTAATAATAAGTAAAAACATAGCGATTAGGCGCGCGTTGCCAAACTGTGCATCGCGACTCGCCAGTCTCGCTAGTCGCTGTACTTCCGCTCCCTGCACCTCACCCGCCCGTCGCTACGCACGCACACATCGCCGCCGCACTGACAATTTATTTAGTGAGTAATCTTTAAGCAGTCCGAACACTAGTCTCGACGTTAAAATTTTAATTGTGAAGACATCTTTTTGCATTTTCATATATATACATAGAGTTATACACTGGGTCCCTTGTGTAGTAGCCAGAGTGCATTGAGAGCCAAGTATACCCTATATGATAGCCTAGCTTCGTCCACGTTCATTACTTTCATAATATATTGATATATTGTACAAGTATTATACTATATTCGGCACGGCGAACCTTGATCCCTATGACAGTTCGTGTTAGTGATGCTGATGGGATGGAGGGTCGTATCGATACTTAAGTTTTTTATAGGCAAAGGCGTGGCTTGCATTCAGCTACATCGGTAAACATGTTTTGAAAAATATTATAATCTGCATTTTTAATGTCTACTATGTTGTTTTTGTAATTTAATCAAGTTTTTTTTTATAAAAAAAAAACTAAAAAACACGCTTTTATTTCTTGTACAACTAAAAACTAGAAAATAAATCTAAGTTATGAAGAGTTCATGTTACAGGTGGAGAAAACCAAACTTAAGTTTTTGACAAAATAATTTAATTCAG
>DVZL01007651.1:0-10646 GCA_018236625.1 Lasaia peninsularis
CCGGGCGAGTTGCTGCACAGCACTCTACCACCTAGTTAACGTCACGGTGTTGGTGACAATAGACCCTGTGCTCGCCTATATGCATCCACGATTAGCCGACGATATTAGGTCCCAGGATGTGACAGGTGGTAAGTCCGTCGCCGTATCGGGCACTAATCCAGGGTTTTCTCTCGATGTTTTTCGTCACTATAAGAGCACTCAGAAAATGTACTTAAGTTAGAAAAACTCATTGCTACATGGCGGGTTTCGAACTCGGGCTACCGAAATGAATATTCGAAGCTTGTAAAATTATACTTATGCAAATCAACAATGCAATCAATAGGTTCACCATTTTTTTAAATATTTAGAAAACCCAAAAGAAAATGTTACTAAAAAATTTAATCGATTTCAACATCTTTACTGCGTTTATATTATGTAGTTATTTTTTATGATAATGGAAGGTGAACAAGCAGATGGATTTCCTTATGGTAAGAAATACACGTCGCCTATAAACACCAAAGAAATGGTGCGTTGCCAACCTGAGGCTGGGATGGTAAGCCTCTTGCGTGAATAAGTTTCCCTCCAAATCAGAACACGTCAATGGCGAACATTGCACTAATACCCGGGCGAGTCGTTGCAAGACTCTACCACTTAGTCAATGTCACGGTGTAGGTGACAATAGACCCTGTGCTCGCCTCTTAAGACCTGCCTGGTTGGAAGGTATTTGGCTTATTCTACAACGGAACCCGGACTATCACGGAGGGGAGTTTATGTTGGAGTCTCGAAAGAAATATAATAAAAGCCTATTTTTCAATTTTGAAGTAACGCGAAGGCTTTTGCGCGTCCTTGGTGGTTTGGCAGACATATATATATATATATATATATATATTTAATAAGAAAATGGGTCTCTGTACGATCGTAAGCGGGGAGTGGTCGTTTATTTCTTGTCACTTGTTACGTATTTTACAGCGACTACCAACGTTTTTTGGTTAAATCAGTCAGTTTTATGTCCAGTAGATATATTTTTCATAGATCAGATGTCATGTGATACAAACATACAAAACTCTCGTTGGATTTGTCTTCGCTCCGAATAGCAGAATACATCTTAAAAACAAAGAAAATTATGAATATCATGTATCCATCGAGATGAATCATTTTCAATAAATGTTCATTTCTTTAGTACGTACTCGTATGTCAACATTTGCTGCCATGCTGTCAAATACTATAAATAATAATTGACATATATGCATGCCTTCTGAAATGTATTTTATGTAAACTATTTAAAAAGAGTGAATAAATTTTTTTTTTAATCAATTAAACAGGTTAAAAAGTGCATTACGCATAGATATACATAAAAGTTCCTCAAATATTTACGTGTGCGTTCAGAAATTTATTTTAATGTAAATTAAAGTTTCTACTTCTGAAAACAATTTCTAAGAGTTATTCTATAGGTTAACGAATAAACATGTTTATATTTTTTTAATTTTTATTATCTTTCGGTATATAGGTATTATACATCATAATACATACTTTCATCATCAAATATAAATGTATAGTTAGTTATTACTTCTTAAATACACCAAAAGAGTTTTCTTTCGGAAGACATAAAAACACTAGCGTGTACACGTAGCGTAACTACTTACTCTATCCTGATAATGTGATTTTCTGGTAAGTTGTCCTCCAACTTTTTCTGTAACTTTATTAATCTTTCGTGTGCCAAAGCTGTTAATTTGTTGTCCTCGAGCTCGAGATCAGACATCTCCCGATAAACTACTATTACGCCCTTCGGATGTTTTTCGTTAGAAAGCAGTTCTGAAACAAAAATAACTAGATTATTATTAATATCGTGACTACTCATAACTCAAATAACTTAGTACATACTAGTAACTTAAATTTTAGCCCTGAATTTTAAAAGCGAAATCTGTCTATTATTCGAACAATAATTTTGACTTATATGTAATAAGTGAAAAAATATATGTGTTTTTTGTTTTGAAATTATATTAGATTTAGATATTTTTGCTGCAATCGGTACTATGGGCAAATATAATCTTACGTTCGCTCGAGTGAGTTCGTGTTCGGAAGTGAAGTCAAGTCATTCAGTTGACAGCACGATAGTAATTATGACTTCAGTCGTTGTTATGTGAAACCGTTTGTAGGTAACAGGGAACAATTTTAGAAACCTTCACGCCCATATTCCACTGAGGGTGGGCAGAGATACATTTGCACAAACGATAAGCTGATAATGTTAGATCCCGTGATGTGAAATCCCGGGTTTCATGGCAATGTTTTCCTTCACCATTAGAGCACTCAGAAAATGTAATTAAGTTTGGGAAACTCATTGGTGCATGACGGGGGTCGAACCTGGACTATCGAAATGTAAGTTCGAAGCAGAACCACTAGACCATGGAGGCTTTTAAAACTTTATTGTCTTGTTTCGATTACACACGTAATACATATAAAAACACATAGCTTATCCGTACTAATATTATAAATGCGAACGTAACTCTGTCTGTCTATATGTTACGCTTTCACGCCTAAACCACTGAACCGATTTTAATGAAATTTTGTACAGAGATAGAATAGATCTTGAGGAAGGATATAGGCTACTTTTTAACCGACTACATTAAAAAGAAGGTATGTTTTTACACGATTAGTATTATAAGTCGGAAAAATGTCTGCAATTTGAAAGTTGTCTGTGTTATTAAAATAATTCACGTGACAGATAAAAAACAAAGACGGGTTTGTTACAACACTTATAACTCAAGATCTGCTGGACCAATTTTCATAGATTTTTGTTCGTTGGATTGACATTTATGAATACGTTCAGAAATATATTTTATGAAAACTATTCACTCATAAAGGGTAAAAAACGATTGTCTATATTTTTTACACCAATTAAAAAGGTTGAAAAGTGAAAAGTGCACTAAGTAGATACATAGAAGTTCCTCAAATATTTACGCGTACGTTCAGAAATTATTTTGTGTAAGTCAAAGTTTCTATTTCCGAAAACAATTCTAAAGGTTTATTCTATAGGTTACCGAAAAAAGTAAAAAAATGTATTTTTTTCTTTCCGTTTGTATTATTCATCATAACAAAAGACTTTTATATATCTATTAAATTTGTACGAAGTTGGCGGGGTCTGCTAGTTAATGCTAAATAATAATCAAAATCTCCAAAATCCATTCAAAATTGACGGAGTAATCGCGTAAGAAACAAATATAAGTAATTAAGATTACCTCACAAGCTTTTTCATCAAAAAGGTGGCGATAAGACCGCCTTTGTGTATCATTTAGTCTCTGAGTTTTATATTGTATTTCTTTTTAGCTGCACAATAAAGAGTTATTCTATTCTAAGATTCTAAATTAAAACTAGTCCGAGCAATTCCAAATTAAATTAGCAAGTGAAAGTCGCGTAAATATCGATCTTGCCGTTTCAGAGATTAGCAGGTACAAACATACAGATGGACAGACAGACAAAAATTCCAAACATTGGTGTTTTGATATAATAATATATCATATTATGTTCATTGTATACATACATATGCATTTAGTAAAAAGTGGTTATTTTATTATTACATACAGACACTACAGTTTTGTTTATTTGTATAGATGAAAAACAAAATATGTATACTCTTTCAGATAATACTTATGAATATTTACAATTTAAGTTTCAGCCCTGATGATGCTGTAAAATGCTAAACAAGATGGCGATCTCAAAAACAATTTTTAATTACGAGTAATATGTGAAGAAGAGAATGTTTTTTTCTTAAAAAAATACAACATGATAAGGAAATTGAAGTATGTTTTTTACAGTTTTACTGCCTTCAAATTATCTTCATTGCCTAAAAACTTCATGAGGGGAGCGTAGTTTCCCGGCTGGTTTGTATTAGCGGGGAACCATTTTGTCCGGAGAGTGGTGTCTCTGGCTATTTAACCCTTTTCATCCCTTCCGCTTTCTCGAATATCATCTCAATCATTTATAACAGAAGCTGATTTTGTGTTGTTTACTTAAGTCTATTAAACGAGACATAAATGTAGAGGGTATTTCTGTGGCCAAATTACATTCTGTTATTTCTAAAATCCGTCAAGTGCGAGTCAGTCTAGCGTACGAAGGGTTCCGTATCTATCTTATCCGTTATCTATAAAAACGGCAAATAAATCACGTTTGTTGTATGGAAGCCCTCTTAATATATTTATTTAGTTCGGTTGATAGTATTTGTGGTTGTAGCAACTATACAAATACATGGTCTTAGAAAATGTCAACAGGCTATCTCTATTGTCTATAAAAACGGTAAAAATCATATTTGTTGTATGGGTACACTCTTTATATATTAATTTTATTCTGTTTTTAATATTTGTTGTTATAGCGGCAACATAAATTCATCAATTGTGAAAATTTCAACTGACTAGCTATCACGGTTCATGAGATAGAGCCCGGTGACAGATAGACAGACAAACAGACAGACGGAAGGAAAATGGTCTTTATGATAGGGTTTTCTACCCTTCAGGTACGGAACCGGCGTGTTTGTATGAAGGGAGTAATGAATGTGGAGGAGCTTGGCAAGAAAAAATGTAGAAATCGTCACACTTGTTGGCACTCGCTACTCTCTGCCTACCCCACGAAGAATTTGGTCTGAAAATATGTATATACAAAAATAGATATTTTACGATGTATGCTATGTTAAGACAATACGTTAGAACCTTTAGTTAGAATAAAAAAAATACCGGCTAAATGAGAGTCAGACTCATGCACAAAGGGTTTCGTACCATTAGTTTGTATGGGAGCACCCTTTATATCTTTATTTTATTCTATTCTCAGTATTTAACGTTATAGCGCCAACAGAAATACATTATCTGTGAAAACTGTCTCGCTATAACGATTCTTGAGACACAGCATGGTGAAAGACAGGCAGATATACAGACAGACAGATAGACATGGAATCCTATAAAATTCACTTTACTATTATTGCTGTGGAGGAAATGTATTGACGTGCAATTAGTACTGTAATAAAATATCTGTTTTATTATTTTTTTTAGTAACTCATAATAGTAAGCCTGTATATAAATTGCCAACACAATAATGCTGAACGGGTGTTGCATTAGCAATACAACCGCCTCGACTGGCTTCAGAGAAATGAACGTAGAAAATGTTATTACGACAGGAAAAACAACAAATTGGTACAAAAACAAAAGCATGTCGTGTAAAACTCAATTATGACCTTCGTAATGGTTATTCAGCTATTCAATGGCTTTGGTTTTTTTCCTTGTTTTTTTTCGAGTTCATTTAAATAAAAGGTTGCCAAGTGCGCCTCAGTTTCGTCCGTTGTAGGTTTCGTAGTAGCAAGCATAGATAGATAATATAATATATTTTGAGAAAACTGACTTTTTTTTATTGTATAATATGTATAAATAAAATAATAATATTTGTGGTAACGAAGATCGGCTATGTCTCAAAAACTGCAGAAATATCTTATTCATATAAATTTTTGTTGAATTTTTTTATTGACATCTATTGGATATTTTTAACTCTTACCCCCATTTGATAACTTTGGAAGATTTTTTTTTGTAATAATCGTAAAGCGATTCAAATTTTTTTTAAAAGTTTTAGTATAATGTGATATACTGACAAATATATTATAATCCATTTTTTGGCTACTGATCCCTAAAATCACAGCTAACTTAATGCTATGTTATGTTTGTATCATATAATCGTTGTTTTAATATAAAACCGTTCCCTGTTGAAGAAATAATTTAACCAATAATCGATATTACACACTCCATTTCATGAAGAAATAATCACAAAGTTTCTCGCTTCACAATTTTAAAAATAAAAGTTGGTTTAAATCTCAATCATAAATACTTGTCCATAACTGGTTTAATAAGTAAACTAAAAGCTACTGTAGATTAGCTATAGAAGTTATGCAAGAACGTGCTATCGCTGAATTATATTAAAAATTACATTATTAAGTGAACCACTTTAGACCTCTTTTTACGGAATTTGCGCGCACGGACAAGTATGAAATTTGGCACACTTATTGTTTATGTGTATGAAAAGTGCAAAATGCTAATATTTTTAATAAAAATGTTTATCAAGTACATTAAATTAAGAAATATTTATTACACGCATACATAATCTGCTGTCAAAAATTGTTTGTTCTGTTTGTAATTTTATGTTTTTAAGGTTTTATATTTCGGGAACGATGAAAGAATTAAATATATATTTAAATTATACAATGTTTTGCAATTATTAAATCGGTAATTAAATAATTGCAAAACATTTTATAATTTAAATTAATTATGGTCGAATCCCGACCACTGGGCGACAGAAAAACAGTAACTTTAGCAGTTCTAACGATAATTAAAAGTTAGCGTATAAAATAGAGGAATCAACAATTTTTTTTAAAAAAGCGATCAATTTGCCCAAGCGTTTGATATTATGTAATTTTACTGAATCTTTACTTGTATCTCGTTAGCGCTAATTCAAGATTAATAATAATAATAAATAATAATAAAGCCTTTTATTCGGACATTAGTTTTACAATTCTGTTTCCTTACACTACTACACCGTTTTTTACATTATTTAATTAAACTTTTTCATATATTTCGTGCTTCTTTAGTTTTCGTAGGTCCGTTTGCCAGTTGGCAAAGGCCTCCTCCAACCTGCTCCGTTCTGGTCTCTCTCTGGCCACTCTACTCCGTGTTATGCCCGCAACCTGTCTGATATCGTCATCCCATTTTTTTTGCTGTCTACCTCTTTTCTTTTTACCTTCCCTGGGATACCATTGTGTAATTATTTTGCTCCACTTGTCTTTTCCTCTGATCATGACGTGTCCGAACCACTTCCATTTGAGCCTTTTTATTTTTAACGTTGCGTCTTGAACCTTGGTCTTTTCCCTGATGTTGATGTTTCTTTTTCTTTCCTTCCTCTTTACTCCTAGCATGCTTCTCTCCATTGCTCGTTGGCAAATGGCAATTTTGCTGGTCGTGTTTCTTGTTATGACCCATGTTTGGCTTCCATATATTAAGATTGGTAAGATACAGGTATTGAATAATCTACTCCTTGTTTTGATATGTAGATTTTTGTCTTTCATTACTTCCTTAGGCCCCAATATCTTTTCCAACTGTTTACTACCCTTCTTTCAATTTCTTTGTTTATGTTGTCTTTAGGTGATATCAGCTGGCCAAGGTATATATATTCTTCCACATAACTAATTTGTGACGCTCCTACATTTATGCCGCTTTTAGGTCCATTGGTCATTACCTTTCTACTTTCTCCGATGCCAGTTCGTTTAGCATTCTGCAAAGGTCTTTTGGTGTTTTCGCGAATAGCACAATATCATCGGCAAATCTTAAGTATGGTAGTGTGCGGCCGTCGATAATTAAACCCAGAGTCTCTCATTCAAAGTTTCTTAATATCATTTCTAATACAGCAGAGAAAAGTTTTGGGGAGAGAGGATCTCCTTGTCTTACTCCTTTTTGTATCTTAAATGGATCTCCTTTCCTTTCTAGCTGTACGTACGCCGAGCTGTTTTTGTATACATTTCTAGTCACTCTATAATGTATTTTTGTTCTATTCCTTGTCTGTTTAACGCCTCCCAGATGTTTGTATGTATTAGCGAGTCGAATGCTTTGCTGTAATCGATAAATGCTATATAGTAAATGAGTTGATATTCTTCGTATTTCTCGATTATTTGTCTGACAGCATGGATGAGTATCTTCTAAAACCTACCTGTTCTATTGGCTGTTGTTTATCGAGTTTTCTTTCCATTCGCTTGAATATGATTTTTGCAAATATTTTGTACAGGTTGGACATCAAACTTATAGAGCGGTAGTTTCCGATATCGTACTGATCTCCTTTTTTGTACAGAAGGATTATATTAGATTCCGTCCACTGCTGTGGAATCGTTTCTGTGTTTAAGATATCGTTGAGGATTTCTGTGAGAATAGGTGTTAATGTCTGCTTGCTTGTTTATTCCATCGGGTCTGGAATCTTTATCTTCTTTTTGGGTTACTAGAGCAAATTCTACTTCCTCCTGCATGATGCTGGGTACGGATGAGGTTTCCACCAGTTCTATTTATTTTTCCAGCGTGGTATTTATAGTTATACGTATAGTTCCTTATAATATGCTGTTGCGATTCTTAATATGCCTTGCCTTCGATTCTCTTTCAATCTATTTTTATTTTTTATCCGTACGATCCAGACTTTTTTGTTAGTTAACTCTTTATATGCCTTTTTTATTCCTCCTGTCTGTAGAATGTGTCTCTCTATTATTTCCATTCTTCTCTGAGTTCTGTCTTTCCTTATACTTTCTTTTATTTCTTTGCTGATTTTTGCTATTTTCTTTCTGTTGTCGTAAGTATTTTTTGTCTTGATTAGTTCGGCTCTTTGATTAAGAAGACTAATGGTTTTATCCGTCATCCACTTGTTAGGTAGGTCTTTGCTATTAGTCACTTGTTGAAGAGATTGTTTTATTGTTGCTTCTAACCAATTGTATTTTTCTTGTACTTTCAAATTTGTCGTCTCTTTATTGTGTTCTAAAAATGTTGACTTTAGGAAATTGGCTATTACGGCTGTTTTGTATTTAGAAGGTTTAATGTTCATCATATTATATCTTGGTCTTGGGTTTTTTGGCGGGGTTGTCAGCAGTTCTGCCCGAATCATTCGATGGTTGGTATTGAAATTGAGGTTACTAATGACTTCCATGTTTGTGAAGTATCTGCTTTTGGTAGTCATTATAAAATCTATTTTTTTTGTTTTTACGTCCGGTGATATCCAAGTCCACCTCCTACTTTCTTTCTTCTTACGTTGTGTTTAGGACTTTCAGGCCATTTTCCAGTGCAAAGTTTATAAGTTTCTCTCCATTCATCTGAAATGGAGTCTACATGCAGATATGCGTTAAATTAAAAGCATTTATTCTAACATTACAAACAGACAGTTAATTTTTTTTTATTTGTGTAGGTGTATGAATGTCAACTATAAATTTAGTTTCCAATTAGTGAGGACTGAGTATAAGAGGATAATATATTATTGTCAGTGTTATCTATACAAATAAACACTTTTGACTAAATACATAATATATTATGTATGAATTCACGTTTCATATCACAAAAGAACATGTTTTACCATTTTCATCTGTCTGTTTGTTCCTGCTAATATAAGAAATGGCTGGACCGATTTTCAATTTTACTGGCAGATAGCTGATGTGATAAATAGTAACTTAATGCTACTTTTATTTTAGAAATATATAATACAAAAGTTGTGCCCGCGACTTCGTCCGCGTTTTAATTTATCTAAATAAAAGTAGCCTAAGCTGCTCCTTATTACAGCACATGTTTGCCAGCAAAAGTTCCCTCAAAATGTGTCATTCCGTTTCAGATATTAGCAGACAGACATACATATTATACATAGAGACGGACAGATGAACAGACAAAAATTCTAAAAAATATTTTTTGGTATATGTACCTTGTAAAAATACATACACATTTCGTAAAATGTGGTTATTTTACTATCACATAAAGAAAATTTCAACTTTATTTGTTTTTATTGATTTAATTTAAATGCAGGTGAAATCGCGGGCATAGCTAGTTTCAAAATTCGTTTCGCTAGATACCGGCCGACCACAAGGCTCGTTCTTCAACTCAGATTTCCAAATCTAAAACGTCCACACCAATAACGGACCGTGTTTATGCAAGCAGTCTTAGGCCCGCACACGTCGTTTGGGCGACGGTACCTACATCCACATTCCTACTCATATTTAAAAAATGTACCACTTTCCAGTTTACTTTTGGCACCAAAACCAAAACAAAACCACAAAAACAAAACACAATCTTAAAACCAATAACTCAATTTAAAATTTCATTTGAAATTCAAATAAACAAAATTTATTTTGAATTTCGAATTACGCGCCAATTCACCAATAAATTAATCTGAAAATGTGTTTTAGAAAATTTCTAATTTCTTAGGTAGGTACTTATTATTTTTATGATGAGTATTGAAATTTAATATATTGACTGAGTTATTCGTTTTCTAAGTTAAATACATTTTTACAGATACGGTGAGGAAATCCGGATTCACTTATTCAAATTTGTTCTAATCTAGTTTTGGCCCTGTTTTCCTCTTTGGGTTACAGAGGTCAGATGGCGGTCACTCTGTATCTCTTGTAAAAATACTCTAGATAGGGCAGCCGACCCTGATGTCGTCTGATGTAGAAACAGGATAAGGCAATAATAAGAATTAACTTAAGTATTTAATATCAGCAACGTCTGATTTTATATTCAGCGCCAAATAACCGTACAATTGTTATAATCCTCAGACGACCGCAACCGATTGTTTTCTGCCACGAGTAGTTCAAATTAAATTTCAAATCAAATTCACCGGCAAAAGGATTATAATATTTATTAATTTATACTTCGAAGATACTCGAATGATACTTTTATTTACTGTATGTTAACTTTGTAACGGTGTTGTGTAAAGAAACAATTGAACTGAAGCGAGTTTAACAAATATTTCTCGAAATGCGTTAATTGGCAGGGTTTTGTTTATGCTTCTTTTAAATCTATACTATCTGTCACGAGAAGGCATAAATTATGAAAACAAACGTTCAGAAGTTCCCAACATTTGGGTCAAAAGAAAAAAGTATTTATTTTTTTAAATATTTAATAAATTAT
>DVZL01007652.1:0-10646 GCA_018236625.1 Lasaia peninsularis
GAAATGTTTTGATGATAAATAAATATAACCGATTCGTTTTCATTGCCTAGATTTTGTTTGTATGATAGTCACACGCGGGCAAAGTCGCGGGCAACAGCTAGTTCTATCATATATTATATTCGTTTCTAGTAAAAAAAAACAAAGCCACGGTGCAGTCGTTATTATTATCAGTCGGTTCGACACAGATTAACGAGTCCAGTCAGCATATAAGATATAGCGTGGGGACGTTCACATATCTTATCGATAAATTTAATTATCGAAGGTCGATGAATTGACCTTTATTATATTATAACTCAAGGGCCGGTTCTTGTTTCCTCGACCGTTGTTATCTTCCAAATCCTTCCGTAATTTGATTACAGAAGGTATTTCCTATCTGCCTCCCCATGACTTCGAGGTCAGTATTTTTTTACTAAAGTTTCGTACCCAAAGGGTAAAAAGTGTCCTATTACTAAGACTCCGCTGTCCGTGTGTCTGTTTATTTGTCTAACTGTCACCAGGCTGAAATCTAATCTAAACTAATATTAAAAAGAGGTAATATTTTTTGTTTGTTTGTAATGAATAGACTCAATAACTACTGGACCGATTTTAAAAATTCTTTCACCGTTGGCAAGCTACACTGTTCACGAGTAACATAGGCTATGTTTCATTTTTTTTTAAATAGGGATGCTTACTAAAACTTGAATAATCTAACCCAATGTGAAAAAAAAACAAAAAACAATTCAATCGCGTGCGCTGCGAAAACTATTAATGATAGAACAACATTATGTATTACAATTTTTCAGGACACACAAAAAGTCGCGACACCATATCTCTCTCTTTTATAGTTACGCCACAATAAGCGTCTTTTTATTGAAAAAAAAATTAAAATACCACCGCTAGAAAAGGCTCTTTATTCGTACTTAGGTATTAATTCTTATCAAAATAAATGAATCATTATTTAAGGCTACTTAAATACCTTCATATCACCTTTTAAATGATTCAATTTGGATATTTCATATAAAAGAAATAACTCCGCTCGGCGCCGCTATGTGTTGAAGGTGTACGGGAGGGAGTCAACATTATTTTGTCACCCATCGGAACCATTACAAACAAACTCACTGTAAGACATTGTGTATTTTCTTTTTTTTATTATTATGCCCGTGCGAAACCGGGATGAGCTGCTAGTTATAAATAAAATTATTATTAAAAATCTCATAAGCCATGATAGCTAGATAAATAAAATTTTCACAGATGTATTTCTTGCTGCTGCTATAACAACAAATACTAAAATATATAATAAAGTGAATATTTAAGAGAGCTCCCATATGATATATGTGATTTTTTACTATGTTCTTTCCCAACTACCAATATATTTCGTTATGCATATTTTAATAGCTGTATAGTTGGATTGAATACATAAATATTCAGCAATTACAGCTGATGTATCACGTTAAAAGATCGATACGTATCGTAACCAACAAATTTGAGTTTTTCACTTTTCTTCATTTTCATACTTCTAAAAATATGTATGATATAAATAATGTGTAATAGAAATAATTAAATTCAAACGCGGAAAAAGTCAGAGCACACAGAGTCAGGGCTAGTTACGAAATAAAATTGAACAACAGGCCCAAAGGAAACAGACGGAACCAAATCCGAGCTTTGTCGATTACTGGCCTCTTCACCCAAAAAACCAACCATCTTTTTATACATATATTTTATTTAACAACCAAAACGAATATTAATTTGCATATGTATGCAAATTAATATCCTCTTAATGTTGTCAAAGCCCTAAAAAATTAAACCAATGTCAGCAATTGGATAATAATAGTTAGGGAGCCTAGTAAGCTAAATGCGTAGTCACTCGAGCATCATGGGGACTTAGATAGTGAAGAAAAAATGTCATGTGACGACGTGTGTGTATTTAATTATAACAGTATGGAGAATGTTTAAAACGTAAAGAAAGACATAATATTGATAATTGATCTTACGCGAGCGCATCAGATATTGGTAGTGTACATAACTTAAGTGTCTCCAACGATGGCTAATGAAAATAGAAGATTTATTTTGTGAAAATGTTTGATCCTCCTACACATTTTCCTCGAGGTTGAATTGTTAGATTATTTGAATATGTACTCACTTGCATGAAATAAACCCATCATTTCTGAATCTGACGTATTCTTCTATATTTTTTAGCCAGAAAAATGAGATAGACTACCCTACTTCACGCGCGGCTCTGTGTAAAAAAAAATATATATAATAGAGGTTTCAACGACGACACTAGACACCGGGTACAATATCGCACCCTTAGAATGAAAGTGGCTTTACTTAAAATTCTAGTAAACTCAATAATACCATTTTACTATAAATATAAATTTACAATGTACCTAATTGTGTACTTAAAACGCTAATCCACAAATTTGTTTAAAAACTATCGTTTGCCACGGATCACATACAACAACACGTATCAGGATTATTCAATATTATAATTTTTGAAAACATTCTCGCTCATCCACAAATTGCATTTTCTTGGATTCAGTATCTTTCATTGTAAGGGTGTGATATTATAATTGGGATCTTGGGCTCCCTTACTATAAACCATTATACTTAATTTAATCCATAGATCTATGATAACCTATTTCTATAGAGATAACTATAGCTATTTAAACTCAAATGATAACCCGATGAGGGACCATATACCTCACCAGTCACCACGAGACGGTTGCTGACTCATCATGTTGCTACTGACCCTCCTACAATTGGTCGCGGCGTGTTACGCGGTAACAGTCAATCTCAATTATTTTCTTTTTTTTATATTATAATTTGTACTCTTACGGTGAAGCAACCATCGTGAAATCTTTATTCGTGTATTTGAATTCGACTTAGTCTAGGATTGTACTTGGTTTCCCCTCTGAATTTGCAGAAGTAACTACCTTCCTACCAGGCAGTCCGTAAGAGGCGAGCATAGGTTTACTGAGTCAATACCAAAATTATTACTGGTGGTAAAGTGGTGTGCAGCAACTCGCCCGTGTAGGCATCTATCGCCTTGCCTATTCCTGCCGCCATAATGACATTGTCGTGTTCCGGTCCGGAGGGTAGGTAGCCGGTAGACTTGTACATAAGGTATAACAGCTATCACCTACAGCACCTGCGGACTCTATAGGCCAGAAGCATCTGCCATTAGTCAAGTTAGTTATATAAAGTCATATCAGAGTCTTAGGTAAAGCGGTGGCATCGGATGAGATTTGGCGGCATCGCGAAAATACATTCTTCATGGATAGGTACTTTACTTGTGAACTTTAACAGAACAAAATTCTATAAAATGTTACCAAAATTGACTAATTCGATTAAATATGTACACGAAAGTCAATAATTATAAAATATCTGAGTCCATTCTTTCTCTCGATTAAGTCAAAACTCTCTCTGTGCAAAAACTGGCGCACTTCTCAAATCACTTAAAGGCTTGTTCAGGTAGCCGCACCGAAAAAAAACAATTAATGATACATAGTACTTTTAACCATGCACTTTCATCTGGATAAATTTTTCTGTTATTTATTTTGGACACTATTTCTACAGACAGGAAGTTAAATATACAAATCGACTATATTACTAATGCTCCTTTTTTAAGCCCATCACAAACATAAATGTTATAAGTTTGATTTGTATGTCTGTGTGTATATGTCTGTGGTATTGTAGCTAATGAAGAAATGGACCAATTGTAACGCCTCAGACAGACATGTCAAAATTATAACATCCTTTTTTTATGTTGGAGGAGGAAAAATTAAATATTATTTTGAGAGAAACACTAATAATTTTGAGACAAAACTTCAAAAATAACTTGAATTTCGTTATTTAATTTATGGTAATATTTCAAAAAGTACTGATCTATTCGCCATAATATCAAAAACATTTGTGTATCACAGTGTTTGACGAGTGATTTTTATAATAATTTCGTTACTTTAAAAAGAGTTTCGAAGAATGTTTATGTAGCTCTTTGGAAACATTAAAGATTAACAGCACAGACATACAATGCGAATGTGGATGACTCTATACCCTTGGATAACAGACGAGCAACTTGTGTGAAAAGAAAGAATGTGGAGGAAGCTGCACAAGCACGTTTGTAAAAGACGGGAGACTTGGCACTCGATACACTCTGCCTGCCTCGTAAGAGACTTGGCGTGAAGATATGTATGGTTTTATAAAGATTCTAAAAATAATCACTGTAGATTAAATGATTAATGCGCAGGTGTAATTTATGTTTTTTTCAACAATTGGAACGTTCACCAGTCGTACGAGCCGATCGTGACGGACTATCACGAGAGTATTGGTGTAGCGGAAGCGGAAAGAATCCGACAGGGGGAGGCAGCGGCGGACTTTGACGGGGGACGGATAGTGGGCGGCACCCCCGCAGCGCTGGGGGCATATCCTCATCTGGTAAGAATTGATTTTTAACCCCCCTACAGAAAAAATAGCATCATTGTTCGGATGTACCGATTGCAGTGCAATCTTTTATTTGAAAGCTAACATAATTGAGACGCCTTAGAAGCTAACATAATTAGCTAAAATTATGGCAATCTGGCCAGATAATAAATTATATGTTTATAATATTTGACGGTATTTTCAAACCAATACTACTGAGAAATCTTCAAGAAAAGAGCGCACTCATTCCTAAAAGGTCGGCAACGCGTCTGTGATATTTCTGGTGTTGCGGGTGTTCGTGGGCGGCGGTGATCACTTAACAACAGGCTTTTTCTCCACTTCTATAAAAAACAGGAGATTATAAGTTTAAACATATGTACAGCACTGAGTTAATGCCAGATAAACTGCGAGTCCCAAAGGGGGTATGTATTTGAATAATGTCCATATTTCTGAGTCTGGGTGATTATTTTTTTATGGGATAAGACAGTGAACAAGCACATGGGTCCCCTGATGGTAAGAGACAACCGTGGCTTGTAAACACCGTAGAAGATGCAGGTACACCGCTACACTAAGGTCGGTCGGTTAGACCTTATGTGCAAGTATACCGGCTACCCTACCTTCCGGACGGGAACACGAAAACGTCATTATGGCGGCAGGAATAGGTAAGGCGGTGGATACCTATCCGGGCGAGTTACTGCACAGCACTCTACCACCAGTGGTCATGTTGGTAGTAACCCAGTTAACTTATCTCGCCTCTTACGAGCTGCCGAGTAGGAAGGCAGTCGGTCTATTCTACACGAAAGACCCGGACCAACACGGGTTTATTTCATTTAATTTTAATATGGTATCTACTTAAATATTTCTGTGTATGCTGGTAATCGATTCCCCAAGGAGAGCAACTTGTGTTGCTTACCCTTTCAAAGATATGGATGTAATGATATTATTATACAGGGTGGTCTAGTAATAACCCTCACCACCGGTGCTACTTCTGTGTGTGGGTCCTCATTGGTGACTAATAGTCGGCTGGTGACCGCCGCTCACTGCTGGCGCGACAGTCGCAGCCAGGCGCGACAATTCACCGTCGTGCTCGGCTCGCAGCGGCTGTTCAGTGGCGGCCACCGGGTCACCACCACCACCGTGGTGGTGCACACAAGTTACAATACCAATAACCTAAACAATGACGTCGCCGTCATTACCATCCCCTTTGTTGGATATACCAGTGAGTATTGCCTCGGTTCATAATTTAAATATATTTCACAACATCGTATAAAACAAAGTCGCTCTCTGTCCCAATATCCCTATGTATGCTTAAATCTTTAAAACTACGATACGGATTTTGATGCAGTTTTCTTAAATAGACTGAGTGATTAAAGAGAAAGGTTTTTATGCATAAAATATGTTATACCCGTGCGAAACCGAGGCGGGGAATCTTAGAATTCAATTTTGAAGTACATATCTTCACCTGATTAAGCTAAAATTTTGTATACACGTTTAGTCTGGATGACAATACACGATAAGGTACTACATGACATCATTCTAAAATCAATATGGGGGACCGACCAAGATGGCGGAGTAGTTGTTTTTAAAGCACTTCTACAATATGGGTATCAAATGAAAGGGCTCGTTGAGAGCAACTCGAAAAATAATAAAAGCTTTTTCTAAGAATGTTTTTTTTGCTGTTAATTTTTTTATCGTGAAGTCACTTGACAGTTCATCTAATAAAAGAAATTGACTCTAGTGTAAAAGGTGTATGTCGTCCCTTATTCCAACTGCATTCCTCTCCATAGATACGATCCAGGCGATCTCGCTGCCGTCGGGATCGCTGCTAACCAACAACTTCGCGGGTGTCCGCGCGCAGGCGGCCGGCTTCGGGAAGACCAGCGACGGTCAGTCGGATGCACCACACTATGACCACGTACCTTTACTGATATTTAACCTAGCAACCAATCATACGCATACACACATGTGCACGCACACGCACGCACACTAACGCGCACACGCATAATCTCACTCTTACTGAAAACATATATGATTGCTAATAATAACTCAAATCCACAAATTGGATATCTAAATGTTATTATAAAGAGTTGTATGTGAAAACAAACACACACACACACTTCAGTTTTTTTCTTAATGGTCTAAATTTATGTATTTGCCTCAACCACATACACCTGTACTTATAACAATATTTATTATTTTTATTTTTAAGTTTCACTTTAGCCAACCGGTTTCATTTTCTACAGTGAATTCAATTAATTCAACACATCGTTCAGTGTTAGTCTGTTACTGAAGGTATTGTTACTATGACTGAACGATGTGTTGAATTAATTGAATTTATTTGTCTTTAGCTTTACAAGCCCTTAAAAAGTAAAAAAAGTGTAAAAAGTGAAACTTGCTCAAGTGAAATATAAAAATAATAAATATTGTAGAATAGAACAAGTGGATGTTTTAAAGGATAAAGTGCATATACAATGGAATTCCACCAAGTGCCGACGACGAAAAGAATAAATTCTAATAACCATTGAGAATTTGAAAAGGTAATTAATGAAACTATTTGCATCGACCCACTCGAACGCAGTTCGTTGGTAGTGGTTTATAAATTTATGATTTTTTTTAAAGTATTGATAAATGACCCGTTTATATAACGTTTTACAAAAATTTCTGGTTCTCATCATTTATCCCGTTTATTATTCCTACCACTAGCTGCCGGCATCAGCAACAACCAAGTCTTGAGCCACGTGACGCTGCAAGTGATCACCAACGCGGTGTGCCAGCAGACATTCGGGGCAGCCACTGTCATCGGCTCGACGCTGTGCACCAGCGGCGCTGGCGCCAGCACCTGCAGTGGGGACTCGGGGGGACCGCTGTCCGTCACCAGCGGTGGGAGGGTGCTGGTTAGTATTTGGCTAAGAAACATGAATGGGCGAGGTTTTCCTGTTCGTGCAGTCATAAGATTATACAAATAAATAATATTGTAGTGTCGGTTTGTAATGATAAAATAATTGATATTTACTAAATGCATATGTAAGTAGACCACAGTAAAATATCAAAATCTTTAATTTAACGCTGACGAATTCGCGGGCACAGCTAGTAGTAGGTACTATTTAGCAAATCTCAACAATCTTAACTGAAGTATATAGGAAGTGCTACAACGTAACCCCTACACACTAAACCAATTTCTATGATAATATAATACCGGTTCATCATAAAAACATCTGTAAAGTGCGAGTCGGATCTCTAAAAATAGCAAAAAAGTCAATTTTTTTGTATGGCAGCACTCTTTATAAGTATACTTATTTTATTCTATTTTTAGAGCCTGTTCTGTAGCATTTTACAAGGTACATATTATACGTAAACAACATTTTTAAAAAAATTTGTCTGTCCGTCTGTATGTCTGATTCTTTGGACCGCTAATCTCTGAAATGGCTGGACCGATTTTGACGGGACTTTCACTGGCAGACAGTACTGTAATAAGGAATGGCTTAGGTTAATTTTATTTTAGAAATTTATTTTAGAAATTTATAAAATCAATTAAGTAAAAACGCGGACGAAGTCGCGGGCACAGCTAGTATATTATAAATTGTTATCTACTGATAAGAATATCTGTTCACGGTTGTGTGTGTGTATGTCAGATCGGCGTGGTGTCGTTCGGGTCTCCGCGCGGGTGCCAGGCGGGGCTGCCCGCGGGCTTCGCCCGAGTCACCTCCTTCGTCGACTGGATACGAACTCGCCTCTGACATTTGAAAAGTGATATAGGAGTATATCGTACGCTTAGAATTAAAGTGACTTAACTCAAAATGTATGTAATTTTGGGTTAAGTCGATTTTAACATTTCACTATAAATATACATTGTTATTAAACTTACATTGTAATTGTGTACTCAAAAGGCTAATCAACAAATTAGGTTAAAACCAATCGCTTGCGAAACATGAAAGCGATATATCAAGAATTATTCAATAGTATCATTTTTTAAATCATATATTATAAATTGCAATTTGTGAATTCGGTCACTCTAATTCTAAGTGATAATTTGTTAAGGATTTTATTAAGGATATTATTAAAGATATTATTAAGAATAAATAAATGCCTCTGTAATCCAGCATACTCTGACGCACGAAATCCCAGGTTCAGGTTCAATCCAGGTTTAGGAAAAATATCTGAAAAATAAAATATTGGCTGGGACTGGCAAATCCCAGAGCAAAGGCTAAAGTAAGTGTATAATTTGCATAAGAATGTACTTCGGGCGATTGGCGTGTGAATCTCGTTCAGTGTGCCACATTTTTATGCGTTATTTAGGGAAAGTCTTTATCGACACCACAAAACTGACAAAATGTGAGGTGGCTATATTATATAAGGTATATATATATATATTATAAACTAACACTCAATTATGAAAGCGTTTTATTTTTCCGTCTTATTATGCTTATTGCGTAAAACATTTCCTTTTTAATGAAGTTAGTTAAAAAGTAGCCTATGTGTTTTTCTGATGAATACGCTATCTTACTGTAAAGTTTCATTCAAATCCGTCCAGTAGTTTTTGCGTGAAGGAGTAACAAATAAACATAGATACTTTCGTATTTATAATCTTATACCTTTAAACGAGTAATTCTTGTATATATATCAGCGATTTCGAAAACGGCTCGAACGATTTTCTTGAAATTTTGTAAATATTGAGTTTCAGGGGAGATAAATCGATCTAGCTAGGTTTGATTTTCAGGTTTCGTTTATTAATCTTGTTTTCATTGAATAAAAACCTATGTCTTTATAATGCAAAGCTAAATTTTGCTAACATTTTCGAAATTAGTCTAGCTCAGTTGGTAAATCGCGGCCTGAATACTCGGAAACTCTGGTTCAAATCTCAGTTCGATTGTTACTTTTTTCTTTTTTTTAAGAAGAAGTTCCTTCTTTTTGTGAAGAAAACTCCAAAAATTCCAAAAAAACCTGATGTGCTAAAAAAAACACCGAGCGAAGCTCGGTCATCCGGGTACTACTTTTTAAAAGAATAAAATTATACATTGATAATTGTTTCGAAAGAAAGAGTTATCAAATGCACAAAACGTAAAAGTCATCGTACTGTAGGTGTATATTAATTACTGTTATCCGTTCGATAATCAAATATTAGAATTGATTAAAAATAATTGAATTACGGATGAGTCAAATCACGACAATGATAATGATTACAGAAAGATCGATTAGCGATTAAGATCCTTTAATTCTATTATTTATTTCAAAATGTATGCACAAAATGTACAACGGTGGATTTAATCTAATTCTCTACCAGTCCACCTAAAAAAAATGTATTATGAATAATAATAAATAACTTTTTCATGTATTACTTACATTTGAAAATTATTTTTGAATTGGCCGACGGGTTTCACTGTTTTACAGCATCATAAGGGTTAATATGTTAAAAAGGACACGGTATGTTGTTTTTTTAATTAAATTTATTTGTCATTTAAAAATGTTAAATAAAATAACCTTATTCAAATTCAATTCAAAAAGTAAATGCATACAGTTAGTGATAATCTTAATCACTGATAGAAACCACCGTCAAGTGTTGGGACGCTGTGGTTGGATACTGGTGTCCGAAGTCCAGCGCTGGGCTTAGAGACGCGTGTTGATCCACGTAAGGAAAGATGTGACGCGGGTGAAACCGGAGGGTAGGCCTAGCCGGCAGCTGAGGTGCGACGAGAACGACGAAATACCGATCTGTGGCACAAATTATATTTCACAAACACGATACACTACTTTTTACAGAAGGTTGGACGTGCTTCACGAGATAGTAGTATTTTCACGTTGTAGATATAGTCAAGATTTTCCCCGTTTTGGTCCGGCTCCGGGGGGTTAGAATGAGCACTATCGTGTCGAAGCGATCGTGTCGTTTTGCGCGATTTGAAATGTCAAACTCAAAAAATTATAGTAGGTTTTTTGAGTTTGACATTTCAAATCGTGCAAAACGACGTGATCGCATCGAGACGATAATGCAAGTTCTAATCCCCTAGTGAAGAATAGACCATATGCCTAGCATAGGTTACCTGGGCAGTTACCAACAAGGCCAATGGTGGTAGACAACTGCGCAACTTGTCTAGCTAGGGATCCAACGCGTTACCCCAGTTTTGGTCCAAAGATCTGGAGGGTTAGAATGAGCACGCGATTTGAAATGTCAAACTCAAAAAACCTAGTACAATTTTTTGAGTTTGACATTTCAAATCGCGCAAAACGACACGATCGCGTCGAGACGATAGTGC
>DVZL01007653.1:0-10646 GCA_018236625.1 Lasaia peninsularis
CTAATTTTTAACCGACTACATTAAAAAGAGGGTATGTTTTTATGCAATAAGTATTATAAGTCAAAAAAGGTTGCTTCGATTTTGTTTGTATGGTATGATATTCACATTCGGGCGAAGCCACGGGCAATCGCTAGTATTTTATAATAAAATTAAAATTTATAAAACTTTCAAAAACAGACGCTTTGTGACGCGGTTAATAAAGTTTTGGACTTTCGTACAAGTTTAGTACAAGTACAAGGAATTTAGTATTAAAACAAATCTTACTAATGTTTTTATACACTGGCGGATCCAGACTGTAATAAAGAGTAGTTTAAATAACATATTTAAAAATCCAAAAACACACATTTTTGCTTACAAATTAAAACTTAAAGCTTTATTCTAAAAATCTAAAAACGTATTTATCATAATAGCTTATAAGATTATATTTTTATGGCAATCTTTTTTTCTAAACGATAGAGTAAGGCTTGTAGCGATATTTAATCCCAGTGCAATCTATTTCGTATCTGACGCTAGATTAAGATTATATCCAGCGAAGGCCGTAGACGCTCACCGGCAAAGGCGAGATCGCTTAGAATTTTAAATTTTCAATAAAACTTTGCGTCGACTTTGACTGAATTAGTTAGTTTTAATAGAACAAGTGCTACTCGAAAACTTACGGGTTCTGAAATTTCGTGTTGTGAACGTTTTTTATAAAACAAATTTTTTATAACAATCCCCAGTTGGCTATTTTATTTTTTTATTAAGCCTTTTTATTTTGCGGTTAAAACTATTCTTATCAGAGGAACTCTTATTAAACTGAATTAAACTTTAGTATAGTAGTTATAAATAAAATATTAGATGGTGGAAATTTTAAATATACTTCCTAATTCTACATCATTCCTAAACCTATCGCTTTAACATCTGTGCTTTCCATAGTCATGTATAGTTTTAAAGAACCTAGAATTTAAAAGTAATCCCCTCTGTGATGTCGCGGTATGGCCTTCGCCTGTTAAGAACGTTAGCCGCATAGGGTCCCGTACTAAAAACTAAAGGCATAAACTAAATCAGTGACTGATATAAAAGTGTCTCGATCCATTTAATACCATCTAGGTTTATCTACATACTTCATATATATAAAAGGCAATATACGAAACAAATCGTTGGAGCTAGAAACATGAAATTTTGCTCTTACGACGCCGGCATTCGCTGAGGATTTTTTAAAATTATATGAATGATGAAAAATACGAATCTTTATAAATAAAAGAAAGTTGTGTTAGTTACTATTTGTAACACAAAAACGGCTAAACGGAATTGGCTGAAAATTGGCGGAGAAGTAGCTTAGAAACAGGAGACATATACATATACATACAGGAGGACATAGAATACTTTTCATTCCTTTCCATTCTTACGAAATTTTGTGTGCATCTAAGGATCGTTCAACATCTATTTTTCACTCTCCTAATATATATTATAATATAAATTTGTTCGCTTGTAGTGTTTCAAAAAACTGATAATTATCAAAATACACATTATAATTTCATTATATTAACTTAAAGTATGTTAAAATTATCATATACATGAATTTTAATTTAAACAAATTACGGATTTTGCTCAACGATATTTCTTTATAAAGATTTTTTATGTTTTATTATGAAATTGCTAAAAGAACAAACAGAGATTTTTGAACTAATGAAGGAGATATACGATCTCTCTAAGAAATAAAACAAACGTATATCATCACGCTCATATCCCTGAAGAGGTAGGCAGAGGTACATACCTACACACGATTAGACAATGCGAATATTGCAATATGCAAAATAGAGAATGGATGTAGGTACCTAACCTGGGGAGACCTAGGATAATATGAAATGAATTGAAAATTATTTATTTGCAAAATATGTGTATTTAAATGTTGTTACAAAACAAAAAAAAATATACCAACATATTCTACTACAATATGGAGTGTAAATATTTTAACACTTAATTTATATTTATTTATTCAATAATAATCTTATTATATATAAATATTAATTTACATCCGACTTATTTTAACCCTGTCTGCCATAAACTACCACCGTGCTCAAGCCTAGCAAAACAAACTCCCCGGCAACCAGATTAAAGCCTTACTAATTTGATATCACAATACCATACGAGAGTGATATCAAGAGTTTCCGAAACTGACGTGTTTGTATGAAGAGAATAATTAATGTGGAGATAGCTAAGTATATAGAAATCGTGATATTTGGCACTCGATACTCTGCAAGGGGCATGTCGTTAATATATGTACATTGTCTGAAACAAGATATATTCATTTATTTATTTAAACCCTTTAATGTATTAACATTACATACTAGTACCAGGCAGTTAGAGTTAATATTAGCAGGGATCATCTTGGTTGCCTTCAACTAATTGTTAATTTAATGGCAACCCCAAGTTAATTTGGTTTTTTATTATATAGGGTCACAAAAAATCTTGTGATCGGGGTTATTTAATTATTTTATCGTTTTTAGTGCTCCGTATACAAAGGGTAAAAAACGGAACCCTATTACTAAGACTCCGCTTTCCGTCTGTCTGTCACCAGGATGTATCTCATGAACCGCGATAGCTAGAAAGTTTAAATTTTCACAGATTATGTATTTATGTTGCCGCTATAACTACAAATACTAAAAACAGAATAAAACAAACATATGAAGGGTGCTCCCATACAACGTACGGAACCCTTTGTACGCGAGTCTCACTCGCACTTGACGTTGTTTTTTCGCTCAAACATGAAGTTTTTTCAAAATTTTTAATTTTGCATTTTATTTTGAAATACGGAATGTACACCAAGATTCATATATTCAAATTTCCTCAAATCTTATTCAAAGTGTTGCCCACGGGGATTGTCTCTCGATACTAACAAAACCTTGTTTCAGTGCCTATGGCTTTGCGAATAAATACGATTTGAATATATTATCGAACGCATTACGTACGACTCGCTGGAGACGTATCTCCTATGCAGAATTTCAGCTGCACACTTTTACAACTTCATCGTCGCCCAATACAAACCACCCTTTGTGCTCTACCATTATAAGTTGGTTCATGCTTCGAGAATATGTCTGTTGAACATGAAATGATAAATCTGTTAAAAGTTTGAATAAAAGGTAGGTAGGAGTTTGCACATGGGGAAAACCCAAGCGAAAACTCTAGCTTTATGAAACGTACCATTTTAAATATAATATCTGCTGTAACATATATTCATGTACGACTATTTTTTAGTTTCATTCCTTTACGTACTTAAAGTAATATTTTTAATTCTACCCACATTTTAAACCACTCGCTGTAAAATTGGTTTTTATTATAAGTTTTAAATATAATTTACTTCTCGTAAGTGATTAATATTGTTGAATTTAGAAAAATATTTAACTATAAACCATATTTATTCTGCAGCACACAACTGCAGCGTTGTTTTGCTGACTGTCGATGAGAAAAAGTATTTTTATTTAATTACTTTATTTTATACATTTAAAAAAAAAAATCCAAAATAAAAATAGTCTTAACTACTCCTTAGCACATCACCCGTCTGCCAGTAAAAGTGCCGTCAAAATTGTTCCAGTCGTTTCAGAGATTATCGGGGACAAACAGACAGATACAAAAAAAAACAAAAATGTATAAGTATGTACCCTGTATGTAAAAAACGTTTATTTTAACATTACATAAAACACTCCCAATTCTATTTATTTGCATAGATTGCGAAAATACTTGCCGGAAACTATAAACTAAAACTTATACGCATTGTTAAAAATTATTAAAACTATTTATAAAAAAATGCGTGTTTAATATAAACCGCGGCCAGAGATAAACCACAGATCTCAAAACGTTTATGATTTATTTGACACTGTAATTGGCGTATAAGATTTTAATCCTTTTTTAATATTGCCAAGGGTCATCAATAACTTAAGTTATTAAAGATAGCTTACCTAGCTTTGCTTGGGAGTGACAGCGGTAATTAATTACCGTTCGACCTCCCCCACCATTACCCGATAGAAATTAACTAAGCACGGCTCGTTTCACCCCCAGCACGATATTTGATCGCTTTGTTAACGAGACATCGACGTTGGTTCCGTACCGTTTTTCTGACATTTGTATTATAGATGGATAATAATCGTTGTCATACTTTAATGATGATATTGAATTAGCACATGACTTCCTGATGGTAAGAAAAGATGGTAATTTATTTTTAATGTCAGGTCAATATTAATAACATCTTGTTACGCCTCGTTGGCACATGAACTAAGCGTATACGCCTAAGGCCAAACTGCGAGGCCTGGGTTCGATTCCCGCTTGGGACAGGCATTTGTGTGATGAAATTATATGTTTGTATTTCCAGGTCTGGGTGTTTAATAAATGTATTCTACTACCTTAAGTTTTTCCATGACACTATATGGAGCATATAATTTGCTCTGCTTGTGGTTAAATCTATGTATTAATTGTCGAGATATACCTATTTATTATTTATTTATGAGAAAGATAATAAATTAAACTTATCAAAAATAGCTTTGAAATATCACTAAATAAGAAAGTAAAGAAAGAAAAACTACTTAGTTTTATCTACAATTTTTGGGAACGTAAAATCTGATTTTCGATTAACTTCAAAATGCCTAGTATCAAAGTAATATATTAATACACTTACACCCTACGCCTCCAAACTCATTCCTCTGTATACTCAAAGAAAGATATCTAAGTAACAAGAGAAAACTGTTATTCACATACATATAATCATGAAATTGAATTATTTCTACCTTCGCTGGCGTATTAATAAGAATGTAACATTGAAAAACATCGATTTGACAAACATCGAAACATTAACATCTCCTAATCGATATCGATAAATCATAAGTAAGCTCCAGATAGTACTATTAATTTAATTGATTTGATCGATATCGATTAGGAAATTTTAATTTATCGATGTTTTTATACGTTTAATTTTTAATTCGATGATCTGTCCCGAATATATTGCTAACTCTTTCTAAGCTGGACAACGTCAAAACAAATTGGCCTTGTAAGAGTGAGATAGATAGATCTATGAGATGTTCAATGTTGCGGACGTTAGTCAGGAGTGTATTCTTCAGATCCTTTAGCGTCATGGAACAGATAGTTTGATTTAAATGACACACGGAAGAATAGATGATGTCAACCAATGAATAGTTGGAGCGGGATATGTACTCTAGACGATCCCAGATCCGGTTGTTATACTCAATCGAAACTACTGTTTTTATTGCTCTTGATGTCGGCATAAAAACTATTTTTAAAGCCAACATTTGGTCGGAGTGACGACACGTTGGGAGTTTTAAACTGCAATTTCGACTAAATTCTCTAACGTTTTTAAACGTAAAACACTCATATTTTCCGTTTAAAAACCAAAACTTTATTCACGCTCCCGTTTTAAAAATGTTTTTATCAATATCGTGTTTTTAGCAGTTTTTACACGCTTAACAAATTTTGACCTCGTACCTACTTCCCGCTGACGTATAGCTGTGTCCGCGACTTCGTGTGCATATAAATAAAAATTAAGCTTTAAATGTGTTGCTAAGCGCAAAACTCGAGAACGGCAGAACCGATTTGCGTTATTGCTTTTTTGAAGTATTTAACGAAGTCTGAGGAATGTTCTTATGGAAAGAAAAATTGGGAAAAACTCAGGAAACAAAGGAAAAAACACTTTAATTTTTATCAATGTCGAGCAGTACGAAGTTCGCCGGGTCAACTAGTTAAATTATATAATTTAAAATAAAAGTAGCCTAGTTTACTTTAAGTAGCCTAGTACATCGGCTATCTGAAAGTGAAGATCCCATAAAAATCGTTCCAAAGATTAGACGCATTAAAAACATGCAGAAAACAGACATACAGATTTACGTGTCGTGTATCTACCTACACACACAAATACAGTAAGTAAAAAGGTTATTTTGGTATTACAAACAGACACTCCAATTTTATTTATTTATATATACCTATATAATTTTAATTGTCGCCAAAGTAACGCCAATGTAACGGTAGGTATGGCTGTCGCCTGTTAAGACCGTTAGCCGCGAAGGGTCCTGGGTTAAATTCCCAGGTCGAGGAACTTTTCTTAAATGTTCATAAAATTATTCTGAATAAGCATCACATTGGAATGTGCCTGGAGTGGTTACAGGCTTGCCACCTATCACATCATGGGCCTTAGTACCTTGGCTAATCGTGGCTGTTCTAGTATATCTCCTGGATTTAAGAGTCGTGGAGCAAACTTCTGCCTACCCCTTCGGGGATAATAGGCGTAAAAGTACTTTTTTTAAGTAAGAAAAACACATTGGTACATAGCGGAGTTCGAACTTTGACTACCAGATTGGAACTCCGAAGCGTCTACTACTAAGCCACGGGAGGTTTTATGTTATCTCCTAAATTCCTTTTCAAGCGTCTGCAAATTTAAGTGTGATAAAACCTCTAGGTCATGGTCAAACGCCAAAAACCACTTAGCTAATAGAATGGAGTTCCAAATATAACAAAAAACTCTAATATTTGACCTAAAGGTAATGTAAAGGTTGTTGACGTTAAGAGGAGTTTTTTCAGTATGATTGAAAGTAACGTTTTATAATAAACTAGCTTTGTCCGCGACTTAATCTAAGTTTAAATTTATCAATTTTATATATTTCTAAAGTAAGAGTAGCCCAAGATACTCTTTTTGCATCAACTTCAGTGATAGTCCCGTCAAAATAGGTCCAGTCGTTCCAGAGATCAACCGAAACAAAATAAAGACACCAAAATAGTTAAAAAAATGTTTTTTTTTGTATATGTACCATTTTTACAAGCATATGCGTTTAGTAAAAACCATTTATTCTAATATAACAAACAAAAATTCCAATTTTATTTATTTGTTCATATATTATAAACTTTATCTATATCATATACCTACTAAGATATTCTTATTATAAAGTTTAAAAAAATATTATTCTTGAGAATTTTTGAACATACGCTTAGTACTTGGTAAAACTTTTTCATTGTAATTAACTCGCTGACTGAAAATTATAAAAATTAAAATATTTTTTCCTATGTTCCTTGAAAGGGCACGCTCTGGTGGTTCGGTCATGGAGAAAAAATTAAATATTGACAAAACAGATATACAATGCGAAAATGTATAGATGTAGCTACCTGGGGAGACCTGGGTTGGTTGATTCCACTACCAAAATATAGCTCGAGTATTATCCGACGGTCGCGTCAAGTCACCGAAATCGGCGTGGATGTATGAAGAAATCATTGAACATGGAGCAATCTGGGCAAGTGTGCAGGAATCGAGAGACTTAGCTTAATATATAATGTGTATGTATGTCCTTGTAAATTTTTTCAGATTTTTGTCCATAATAATATTCCGCAATTTTCCTCAAGTATAACAAAAAGCAATCACCCAAATCGGTTCAGCGTAATAATATACATTTTATCATTTTTAATTATATCAAGTCAATAGTCAAGTCATATCTTCAAATTTGACATACCTCAAGCCGACGGTGAAACTCTGTTTTTATAGTATTATAAGATTTTTATTGTATTATAAGACAAACAAGGAGATCTCTTAATGATAAGAACACACATAGTCTATAGACACAAAAACTGATAAAGGTGTATTGCCAATCTTAGGATATTAACCCTGGGTAACCTTACTAATCTACCGTCCACACTGGGACACAACAATGATGAGCATTGATGTTTATAAGATAAGATACCGATGGAACTAATAGAGCGAGTTATTGTAGAAATCTACGACTTCATTTGACCGACTATTATTCCAAATCATTTTTAATGCGACAAATGGGGTCATCGATCTCTGCATTGCTAGTAGTGGAATAGTATTTTTAAGTAATCGTCACGACAATATCTCAAGGGGAATGCAGAGGTACATACACGGCCACGATTAGGCAATGATATTCAGTCCCATGATGTGAAAGATGGAAAGCTCACCATATATTAGACACAAATAATTTCAGGCAAGGTTATAATTTTTAGATAAACTAAAAATTCTCGTAAGAACAATTTTACCCGGGAATCGAAGCTAGGTTAAACCAACTACGCTGACCACGGAAGCGACATAAATTAGAGAATATCTTACAATAATTGATATAATATATGTATAATTGTTTTTTATATTTAATAGTACTTACGAAGTAAGCTTTTAACTTTCGAATCCAGGACCTCGTACGTCCAAGTTGGATATCGACAACACTAGACCCCAGAGGTGAATATGATTTGTATACTTTAAGTACATAAATAGATTTTTTAATGATATGATATTAAATACTTATTACCTAGCTGCAACTAATACTCGTTTATAATCTACTAGTTTTCCGCCCGCGGCTTTGCCCGCTTTGAATTATTTTAATAACACAGACAACTTTCAAAAAGCAGACATTTTTCCTACTTATAATAGGTACTTATTGCGTAACATAACCTCTTTTTAATGTAGTCGTTTAGAAAGTAGCCTTCCTCAAGGTCAACTCTATCTCTGTACTAAATTTCATCAAAATCGGTTCAGTGGTTTAGGCGAGAAAACGTTATTGGCAGACAAACAGAGTTACATTCGCATTTATAATATTAGTCGGGTTATGTACAAAAGAATGTTGAGTTATTTACACAATTTAAAACTCAAGGACGGCTAAACCGATTTGGCTAAAATTTGGTCGGGAGGTAGCTTAAAACTAGGAGATGGACATAAAATACTTCTTATCCCGTTCTGTTCTCACTAATTTTTGTGTGCTACCCGATAGGTAGGTCTGGGAATCGAACAACATATATTTTTCATAAGTGCGGTTGGTACGAAGTTTGCCGGGACAGTTAGTAAGTAATATACCAAGGTACCCTCTATTATGACGTAATTACCCGAACCTACCTGTATAAATAACTTTAATATTTAACGATGTCGAAACTTAAGTACACAGTCTCCGAACAGGTTATTTTGTAGCCGGTTAGATCATCTGCTAACTCTACCGATTGTGAATTTACGAAATAAGCAAGAAAATATTATAATTTATTAACAAATTCTTTCAAGTGTCTCCAAAATAATCAAGATCTTAGTCATTTATGTGTTCATCTTTCTGGTCGAGCGTAGTTGGTTTCCGATTCGGATCAACTCCGGGTTGGGCTTCCTTATGTGAGGTTTTTTAATTTATCTGAAAAATATAACGTTTTTGTCCGATATAGCGTCGCTATATCGGACAAAAACGTTATATTTTTCAGATAGACGGCCTTACGACCTGTCATATTATTGGATCTAATGTCGTCAGTTAGTCGATAGAGTATATGTACCTCTGCCTACCCTTTTGGAGATATAGACGTGAGGATATTTATTTTTACGTTTTTGATGAAGCTAAACTCAAGTATATTTGCTTCTATACATATTTAAAAACTAGCTAAGTGCGAGTCGCGTTCGCGCTCGAAGGATGCCGTACCTATATTTATGAAAACGGCAAAAAACGCGTTTGGGGTACCATACCTTTTTATATTTATTTAATTATATTTTTAGTGTTTATTCATATAGTGGGAATATAAAAACGTCATTTGTGAAAATTTCGACAATCTAGTTGTTACTGTTTATTAGATACAGCCTGCTAACAGACAGACATACTGCATACATATTTAAAACTAATGCAATCAATTCAAACAAAGTACCATACAGTTATTTACTTAGGTTAGGACGACTAGCGTTAGGCTAGTGCTTAAGTCTGGCTAAACCCGATTACGTACAGATTGAGTTTCATGGTTTGACTTATATTAAGTTGGTCTGGCCATTAAAGGATTAGGGCTAAATCTGTTAGTTAAGGATCGTAACATAGTATAGAAGTGAACTGATCTCTTACATCTGTTTTATAAGTATTTAGTTGATAAATATAATCTTAACGCCAGGTCTCTTGCGGGGTTGGCAAGAGTATCGAGTGCCAGTTTTAAAATAGGTACTAGCTTATTATACCTATTTTGCACTTATTATACCTATTTTGCAGTTTCACTATTATTTTAGTCAAATACCACATTCTTGAAAACACATAATCGAGTAAATTAAAACTCGACCTGTCTGTCTGCTGGCTATATTTTAGGAACCGTAATAGATAACATTAAGGAACCCTACGAGCGCGCGTCCAACTCGTACTTGGCCGATTTAACGTTACTGAAATTCATTAAAATACTAGCTGACCCGGTGAACTTAGTTTTACTGGATACATGAACATCAATCAAACGTTTGACAGGTAAGAACAGTTTGTTTGAAAAAATTAAATTGTCGTTTTTAGTAATTTCCTTGCAATTTTGTTGTATTTTTGTTTAAGCCTTCCCTGGACTTCCACGAACATTTCAAGACCAAAATTAGCCAAATCAATTCAGTCGTTCTCGAGTTTTAGCGAGACTAACGAACGGAAATTCATTTTTATTTATATAGATATTTTTCAAGACAGGAGTACATTGATTAGAGGATGTATTACGTAAGAGCTACGAGAATCTGATGAACGCGATAATAATCTTAAGTTGTATGTCAGTATCCATTTAAAATGAATGATTAATAGCACAAAGAACTTTCTGGAATATATCCTATATTATTCATCGTTGGCGTTTGGTGAAACTTCAACATATTCATATTTCAAATGAGAAACACACGTACTTTTTCACATATAAATCAT
>DVZL01007654.1:0-10645 GCA_018236625.1 Lasaia peninsularis
TGTTCATCACACAAATGTCTGTCCCCGTCGGGGATCGAACCCGAGCCTCGCGGATAGTCGATACGGTTAGGCGTGTATGCTAGCCACTCGGCCAACGAGGCGGTCAATAATAATTGTAGCAACAGTGTTAGTGGTAAAATGATTTATTTTGTATTTAATCTTTGTAGAAGCTCAGCACCAACTTAGTAAAACATAAGTGTCTTCCCACGATATCAAAATCATATTTTGTTTCAATCTTAAATATGACCGAATAATATATTGATAGTAGTAGGTACAATATTACTACATCAATGCCTTAGGTAACAAAGTTCTTTTGGGCCTATTACCCATCAATATACCTCAAAGAAAAAAACAAAAATTAGCTTTATTGATAAAAATATTTTATACGTATAGGTTAGACATGTTGTTACCTATATTAGGCGTAAGCCTCTACCTACTATAGATATCAGCACCCTCTTTCAGTATGTATATAATGTATATAGAAATTAAATACTAACAAAAATTTACAAAATAAAGATAATATGATGTCTTTTCCATTTTATGTAGGTACCATTATTAATCTCATAAAATATGATCTGATATGTCACATGGTTATTGAGAAAATAAGTTTTAATTTTGACAACTTGTTTCCGATATCCCAAGGTGTATCGACCGATCCCACAATAAATAAACTTTACATTAAGGATTCTAAGGAAAAAATGTCGTACATTCCTAAATATATTACTACATAAACACACAAAATAAGTACCTGTCAACAAAGTAGGTATTTTTACGCCAAATCCAATAGCAGGCTAATTCTTAATTAGTGGATTGAAATTCATCTCATAAAATCCGATGTTTAATACTCTATACCAACACTACATTGTGTATTTAAAATCCCCGAAAATCAGATTGGATGCAATAAACATACTATGTTATTTTTCGAAAACCCGACCTTAGTAGCTTTAAAAGGCGCCTGTATAAAGTTTCACTAATATTATTTTAGATTTTTGTTTGCTTCTTATTTTTTGGCTGACTCAATGCAGTTTATAATCTCCTTACAAGATGGGGTGCCAAGATTGCGGGTGTGAGTGCTGTGGTAGCGACAGATTATAAATTAAACTTATCTTTATTTATACTGAAAATTGCCGCATACGTTTGGATACTTTATACAAAATAAATAAACGTATGCGTTTGGATATTTTGTACATATAAAAATCTAAAATTAATCTGATTAAATCTTAAATTAAAATATAAATAAAAAAACAATATCAAAACGTAATAATATTGCGATATTTTCGTTGTAGTTGTAAAAAGCGAGATTAGTAGTATAAATATGAATATCAGAACATCATAATATTTTGAGTTGATCCAAAAATAAATTTACAGAAAACTCTATTCTTGGTGGTTCAAGGATTCACAGAAAAAATATTTCCTTTAGTAAATGTATAAGTGCATTCTGTTCCAATTTTAATAGCTTTTGTTATTATAATTGATTTTTTTAAGACGAAAAAGTTCTATTGAAATTTATTTGGTGTGTTTTTATTTTTAATGATTTCTATATTAGTAGAAAACTAACAAAAAGATAAAAAATAATATTTTTTATTATTTTACAGTTAAATTTAAGCTTTTGAAAATTTTCTTAAAATATTAAACAGTCGTTTTTAATTTACAAAAATACAGTCATATCAGAGTTTTTAACGCCTTTAAATATTAAAACAACTATATTTTTTCATTTAAAATTTAAATGTTGCATAATAAAGTAGAAAGGCGTTTATTTTTTTAAATAATTTTCATTCGTAAGCGAATGAATTTGTAATGATATACCTAGTTAGCATGCGCGATGGACGTTCCGGTCGCGTTGGCTTGTAAACGACTGTGGGTCTAAATTTAGCTTATGTATTTTAGAGCTAATTTCTTAAAAAAATATTATTATTTATTATTTTATTGTAAAAAAAATAAATAGGTAAAAGATAATGAACGATTGGTAAGCACATATCTATGTGCAGACAATGAAATGTCATTGTTTAAAAAAATATTTAAAAATTATTATATTTTTAACTTATATGAATGTATTTTTTTAATTATAATCAACGAATTTTGATGCGGTTTTTTTAATAGATAGAGTGATTCAAGAGGAAAGTTTTTATATATATAACATGTAAAGTAAAGTACGCCCCGGCTTCGTACGGGTATACCGTACGAAGCCGGGGCGGGTCGCTAGTAACACAATAAAGTAATTTTTGATTGTTAGTACATTGTGGAAAAAGTACATAGTTAAATATTCACTATGTAAATATTTTGGTGGAGACGTATCGTTTTAAAAATCAAATAAGTTCAATTCAAAAAATTTCATTAAATTCGCTCAAATAAAATCGAAGATATCTATGTACAAAACGCAAGTGATTGACTTATATACCTATCAATGTACAGAAAAAAAACTCCTAGAGCTAATAATTCATTTATTAAAATTTCGCTGACATATTCCTATTATGACATAGATATCCCAAAATCTTAGCCCCTACTATATGTTGTATAAACTAAGCAACTAACAAAATCTGGTTCTGTTCCGTTCTAGAGGGTGTAGTAGCCGGTAGACTTGCAGATCAGCTCTAACACCCCGACTACGGAACAGCAAATATAGTGTATATAAGCCACCCTTACCATTAGGAGATTTTTTAACTTGTTCGTTGTCTAATCATATAAAAATAACTACTATGAGCTTGAATACGCGGGCTTAAAAACGGAAAACAAATAGTTTTTAATAAACAAACACACAATTTTTATTTATAAACCTGTACGATTACTGTAAAAATTTAAATTGTTTTTGTTGTCAGTACCCGACATACTAAAAGCTGAAATGCAGTGAATGCATCTGAGCTACAAGAAAATGAGTACGTCATTTGTATTCTACAATTTGTCCGCCTCAATGTATATAGGGAACATTCTTCGATATCCAGTTCAGAATAAAAGGGGATTGAAAGCTCTGTCGGGGCATGCTGTCATAATAATCTTGTAACCTATTTCACGGATAGGAGCTTTGAAATCTTTTTGGGATAAAGATCATATGAGAAAGAAAATAATATTCTGCCCATGTAGATAATATTATCAACCATTCAGCTTATCAATCAGCATCTTACAATAGTTGTAATATCAGGATCTGGATATAATTCTAATATGCCGATATTGACGTAAGTATTATCTTTTATTTCTAGATAAATATTAGTAACAAATAATATGATTTTATTTGATAACTTCAATTCTTGTAATGAATGTCCTCCACATGCTAGGCAAGTATGCAGCGATCGTGACACTTGGTACTCGACACTCTCTGCTAACATCTCAAGGGATCTGGCATGAAGATATGTATGTGTGTAAATGCTCATAGAAAAGGTGTTAAATACGGGTATATCGTATTCTAACCCGCATTGAACACCTTTTCTATTTGAAGGTTTTTATGTAAATAACATTTTTTAAATTAATTTATTTAATTCTTTATTGTACACAGAACAACAAAACAAAACAATCACTTAAAGATATTACAGTACAAAGGGCGAGCTTATCTCCTACAAGAGAGATACATGTATAGTATACCCGTGCGATGCCGGGGCTGGTCGCTAGTTTGTAATATAACATTGTTTATTCACAGCTTAAGTCACCTGATGTTACCAGCAGTTAATAATGAAGTTGTTAATGAAAAATATATATTAGTTCAGGATATGTAGGTAATATGTATAGTCTGAACTTGAGTTATTTTGGTCATTTTGTCTTCACGCTAAATAAATTAATTTAAATTCATCTCATGTTTTGTTCAACATGAAGCTTGTATTACGCGTTAGTGTAAGTCTAATGAATTTCATGATTCGCTCTGATTACCGACTTTATCACGAAAAACTTATCTTTAAAATGAGAAACACTTGTACTGTTTCACATGCCACTTATAATTAAAATTAAATTATTCCAATAATCAAAATTAAACTGCTAGTTTTGATTTTTACATCATCATCAAAGCTAAGACTTGAATTAATAATTCAAATATATGTGATATGAGAAATAGTACAAGCATATATCATTTATGTGGAAGTTTTTTCTATAATATAATAACTATTCTTTTTTGTCTTGGACTTATCCCGTATTAAGTATCTGAGATGATATCGGCGTCGGCTACTTGATCTAGAGTTTGACTAGGACCCTAGTTTTTCGCAAAGCGACAGCCATCTGAACTCTGAAACCCAGAAGGGAATCTTGGCTTAGAAAAACTTATTGTTACTTGGCAGGGTTTGAACTTGGACTACCAAAATGGAAGTTCGAAGCGTTTACCGCTAGGCTATCGAGGTTGGCAAAGGTTGTAACATTAAGCGTGATGTTATAAGGAAAAAGATAAACTAGTTTATGGTAGGAAAACAAGAGCACTCGTAAATGTACTTAAGTGGAAAAACTCATTGGTATATGACTTGTATTGAACCTGGATTACTACAACGAAAATCTAAAG
Source organism: Lasaia peninsularis (assembly GCA_018236625.1). Classification (NCBI taxonomy): domain Eukaryota; kingdom Metazoa; phylum Arthropoda; class Insecta; order Lepidoptera; family Riodinidae; genus Lasaia; species Lasaia peninsularis. The sequence continues at coordinate 4,472 of DVZL01007654.1, forward strand.
CCCCAACCACAAGCCCACAGATGTTCTGTAGAACAATAGCAATAGCATATAGAAATAAAACAGAAGCAATATCTGATAAAAATAAATTGGAGTGTGGATATATAGAAAACAAAAGCTCTCACAAGATAGAAATAGATTTAACATGTAGAGTTCTTAATACCGAGCTCTTAGAATTTGTTTGAGCTTCCATTGGCTGGCTGGCGGCCAGTCGATCGGCTCGGAGAGGCCTATCAATAACTGTAAAAACAAACTATCGAAAACTTGCTTTAACATGATTTACGTTTTAAAACTCTTGAAACAATTTATTCGAATCCTTTCAAAATTATTTCAACATTACTTAAAAAGTTTATTATTTTTATTGAAATAAGAATTGTTTTTATGATTTTGTATTATTCCTTGGTTCATGGTAATTACTACCCGCATTATTTACGTGTAGGAAAATAAAAGATATGATTTCTTGATGGTTATATTTAAAATACCAACAGAACGGAAGATTTTAATGGTGGGTTGCCAACATGAGACATGGATGCATTAAGATTGCATGGATGTAAGAAGATGGATCCATTTGGCTACCCTAACCTCCTAATCAAACACGACAATGGTGAATAATGACGTTATGACGAAAAGATAACTAAAGCACCAACACGAGCAAGTTCTTACGAGGCTTTTCTAATTTATTTCTATTTTTTATTATATATTTATTTCTATTATCTCTATTTTTAAACCAAATTACGAATTAACCAATATTTAAAAATTAATTTAATAGAAATAGAAAATTTCCTAAAGTTCATACGTCTACAATAAAACTTTAAGTTTTTCGTCTCAAGATAAACATAGGTATGCTAAAAATAGCGTATTATTAATGGGTTTAACTTAGTACCAGTCATTTAACTCATAATAAAACCATGTCAAGGGGACAATTTTCATTCTATTTAGAGCGTGATACCCTAATTGTTATGATACGGTGAATGACGTTGATTGACGTCAGTTATTCATGCTTCAGCTCCCAAGATAATACTACGTATTAGGTCTTCCTTATAGTAGCAAGTACAAACCATCTAATATACTTTATCTTTATCTATCTTTATTACAACACTGTTGGAAGACTAGATTATACGATATCTTGAAACTACGCTGCAATTTAAATAATTCTTCTCCAAAATATTTTAAATATTATTCGTTATTTTTAAGGTTATAAGCGATTATATTAATGAAATTAAACATAAATATAGGTTAAAATAAATAACTAAAAAAGTATTTATTACGTTCTTGCCAGTGATGTGACGTAAGACGCGGTATACCATGCTATAACAATGAGGGATAAGGGAAGATTGAGAACATTAATTGGTTAAAAGTTCATTAGTCGCGTCTGTTGTCAAAAACACGATATATTTTAATTTATATACTTTTAATTTACTTCCTGAATAAAATTTAATTAAATACAGTGTTAAAAACAGATTTCCTAAAATATATTTTTCAGATTACATCAGTCTTGGATTATTATTTGCATATTTATGATGAAACAGAAAAAAGTGACCTTATTAAAACTTCTAGAACCTCGGTAGCCTAGTGGTACGCGCTTCAGATTGCCGTTGTCCAGACTTGAACCCCGCCCTATATCAATGAATTTTTCTAACTTAAGTACAATCACGGAGTGTTTATGGCAAAGAAAAACATCGTCGCCATATCGGACACAAATCCTATGTTTATTGATATTGATATTGCGACGTAATTGCCAGCTGTCACGTTATCACGTCGGCTAATGGAGTGTGTATATCGCACGCTTAAAATTAAAGTGACCGAATACAAAAATTTGCAATTCGTAATATATGAGCAAGAAAGTTTTCTTTCGTGTTTCGCAAACGATTGTTTTTATACAAAATTTTGTGGATTTGTCTTTTGAGAACACAATTACAATGTAAGTATATATTTGAAGTGAAATGTTAAAACCGACAATTACATAAATTTTGACTTATATCACTTTAATTCTAAGCGTGCGATAGGTATATAATTTTTTATTTATTCATACATTTCAGTCAAAACATTTTATTTTTTGTACGCTAATTGGCATACGGAACTCTAAAAGACTTATGAAACGAATTAAATTATGTAAATTGAGACTTATATACTAACTATGCATTAAGTAAGTACGTTATTTATGCACATAGTTATATCAAATTATATCCTAAAATATATTGCAACATTGCATGAAGCTTGGGTCAAAAACACGTGAATAGAATGAAATGAAAATATATTTTCGTTCTTAGTTCCTTCAATTTGTCTAAAGAAAATTAACGTTGTCTATGATTGGATTTGTGTTTATTATGACGACGGACTTGCCACCTATCATTATGGTATTTAATATCGTCGTAAATACATAAGTATGTACCTCTGTGTCTCCTCCTTCAGGGATATGAGCGTCACGCGACGCGTTATCTAGATGTATCTACAACGTATTTCCCGAAAATTAAGCAAATACATATTTTTTAATATATTATTATTTTAAATTGCACGTCACCCTTTGAAACCAAAGATGTTTATTGTGTATTTTCACTCAACTACTTTTATGGTAATTTTCAGGCGATAACTTCTTACATGAAAAACGGCAACAGCGACATCTAGTTGAAAATTTAATTGGCTTCGACCTCGGAGTTAATTCAATGTCACGTAAAATTGATACTAATTGTAAATCAGTGAACCCAATTTTGATATGAGACTTCAAGATCAGGATCGAGCTCGTTGACCTGCTAGACGTCTTTATCTTAAGCTGAAGGCCAAATAGAATATTTATACTATGAATATATCCCCAATAATTATTTTTCAATATTTACCAATGTATAAGTTGGCAAACTGCCAAATAATAAATTGATTTAAGCATTTATTGAGTTCACAGTTAATACACAGTCAATTTATTAAATTTATTAATTTAAGTATAGCTTGGGATCCAAAGAATCAGTCTTATCCAGACTTTGCTTATTTGAAAAAAGTTAAAAGCTTGTCAACATTTAAATCTGAAATAATTTAATTGGCAAATAAGTTTCAGGCGTTGATCGTCATGTCCGTCTTTTAAAAATGTAACTTTAATCAAAATCGTGAGTAAAAAAACATATTTTTTTATTCTTTTGTGGTATATAAAACAAAAATATACAGTTGATAGATATTTTTTAATAGAAGAGAAAGTGAATATCTGACAAAGAATAATGTGATTTATTTCGTTATTTCCAAGAAAATACAACATTATGATTTATAATTTGAAGAATTTTTGTATTTTACTTAGACATCTTTGTGAACTTATATATACCTTAGCTATAATGATATAAGCTTGCATATATTATGTAGTAGCTCTCCATTACCTAAGCCAGTATTAAATTTTTCCAGCTTTTATAAAAGAGTACTGTCTGAGTGTTTAAGGATCCAGATTTATTTATTTTATCGATTTTACATAAAAAGTTTTAAAAAAACATTAGCGAACAAACTGAAATTGTAAACTTATGCAAAACTTTATATTGTCGAATTACATTTAGTTTTAATGGATATGTTGTTTTGAGTTTCATAATTGCAAGAAATTTATTTTTTAATAACTAATTATATTATCCAAGACGTGCTCGTGACTTCGCCCGGAATCTATACAAATAAATAAAATTTGAGTCTGTATGTAATATTTTAGAATTTATGTGTGTTTGCTTGGGTGCTAATATCTAAAACGGTTAGACTGATTTGACGAGTCGTTCACTGGCAGACAGCTGATGTAATAAGAATTATTTTAGGCTACGAAGAAAGGAAGACGGATGAAGTCACGGACACTGTTAGTATTTTATATAATTCTAAATTATTTCATTCATATAGATAAATGCTTAGTAAGTATGTAAAATAATTAAACTAATGTCATGCGAGAGCTAGTTTTTTATTTCCAGAGATATTTTTGTTAGCCGAGTTATTTAAGAATTTGGAGACATTTTAAGTAGTGTCAACAAAATTCTCGAGATCATAAAGATTTGGAAAGCTGGCATTATTCCAGTTTCACTAAAATATGTGGAGTCTAATTTTAAATTCTAGTGAACTGTAAGATGAACGCAGTTTTCTCTTGGGAACAACTTAAACTATTGGAACAAAGAGTTATCTCCCCTTTCTATAGGAAGGTATAAGCATATCTATAGAGAGAGAGAGGACAAGAGTTCTTACAATTAATTATCTCTTGTTTCAGTTTCGATGCTCGTTTATTTATTCTATTCTGATGAAACAAGCCAATAAATATTTTTCATTTGTAAAAGATTACTGTCTCTTACTATCACAACTGCTGTCTCTTTTCTTTTATCATGAAAAATAATAATGAGAAATTTTTATTCTTAGAATTCTTTTTTTGTTGTTAAAAGTTGCAAAAAAAGTTGACACCTAAAAACACTTGAAGTAATGAAAAAAAAAAAAACAAAAAAGGTTCATGTTTTGATTTTAGGACAATATTCAAATGTATCAGAGATAAATGTAAATGATAATTAAAAGTAAATTTGCTTGTAATAAGTATATTTAATTAGCATTTATTTTCGTACGTACTGAGTTCTATGGGAAGTCTTGTCACGTTTTATCGAAGGAACCCAAACTTGTCTAATTAATGTGGATTTATGGCTGCGAAAACGTTAATTAATATGATAGATGTTGTATGATAATCTTGAAGGTATAAGTAAAGAACACACGTAATGTAATTAATTATGAAATTCTGTCAAGTATTGTAATAAATTGGAATTAATAATTGTGTTTACTTTATTATATTATAAAATAAGAATAAGAAAATACAACCGGCCAAGTGCGAGACGGATTCGAGCACGAAGGGTTTCGTACCATTGTTTATAAAAACAATTATTATGTATCTATTTTAGTCTATTTTTAGTATTTGTTGTTATAGTGTCAACATAAATACATCTAATAAAATTTTAATATGTTTATGCAAATAACATACCATAAAAAAACGGTTGTCGATACTAGTGAACAGTGACGTTGGATAGCAATAAGTGGATGGCAATGTTAAACTCCAAACTAGAACACGATAGTGGTGAGCACTGACGATTTAAAAGTAGAAATACGTAAAATGGTGGACACTCCCGTATCGGTACGGGAGTGTCGTTGCAAAACCACCATGTCTTAGTCAAGGTATTATTGACAAATGTACTGACGTCTGCTCCTTACGTATTGCCTTCGAGAAAAGTCAGCTAATACTGGTAACTTTTGTTAGACCTGCATTATTCTAAAAACCAAGGACCTCTACCTCTTTTTTGTCCTGTTTCTATATCTAATAATCTAAGAAATGTGACAAAGACACCAATTTCTACACAGCAACTGCAATCTGACCTCTGGAACCCAGAAGAGAAGACAGAGCCAAAGATCTCCTAAGTCTATTTTCAATAAAAAGCTGACGAATATCCTGAAGTTAAGAAGTACAGGTAGACAACCAAGACATCAAAAATAGATTTCCACTATAGATAAGTATATTTTTTATCTGTATGTACTTATACTTATTTAAACTCAATAATTTGTTTTATTGTTTTTTTTTGTCTAAAAGTTTGTAATAGTTTTAGGTGATTTATTTTCTGCTCTTTTATGGCAATAAATGTTTTTATTATTATTATTTATTCCCGAATGGGTAGGTGCATAAGTATATACCTCTGTATATACTTATTCACCCACGATTAGCCGACAATATTTGCTCCCATGACGAGACAGGTGGCAAGTTCATCGCCGTGTCGAGTATAAATCCAATACCATAATGTTTTTCAGTTAAAAATAAATATAGAGGGTGGGTATAGGTCAACTGGTAAATTACCAAAAAGTCTTCTGGTTAAAGAGTGCTGTGCAGCGCCACCGCTTTACCTATTTTTACCACCACAATGATAGTGTCATGTAGTCGTTACACTTGCACACACCTGTAACATCTATGATACTTATCACGGCTGTCTCTTATCATCAATCGAAGAGAACCGTTTGCTTGTTCCTCCTATAAAAAAGTGAAATTTCTCCCCGTGTTGGTCCGGGTTCCGTTGTAGAATAAGCCAACTGCCAATAAGCTCGTAAAAGGCGAGCACAGGGTCTATTGCCACCAACACCATGATATTAACTAGGTGGTAGAGTGCTGTGCAGCAACTCGCCCGGGTAGGGATCCACCGCCTTACCTATTCCTGCCGC
>DVZL01007655.1:0-10645 GCA_018236625.1 Lasaia peninsularis
ACCAGTAGTTCCAGAGATTAGCGCGTTCAAACAAACAAACAAATAAACTCTTCCGCTTTATAATATTAGTATAGATAAACTGTTTTATCTCCTGATATTTCTAGGTAATTCTAATATGGATAGATGGATAGTCTTCATAATCAATCCATGTTATAATAAGTAAGTCACCTGCAAAACTGAAACGTAATAATGGTGAGCTCTGACGATATAAGGCTATAAGGGATAATCTAATAATAGCTACGGTGTTAGTGGCAAACGAATTGCAATTGGATTTTGACCATTTTTGTTTTCTAAGAAAGGTCATACTTCAAAGGTACCATTACCAATTTTATCACAATATTTTTTGAAGTATGAACCAAAACGAAAAAAGAATTCACTTAGACAACATGGTTATGAACTTGAAGTCTGTTTTTTGCAGTTTTGTTGTATTTAAACTAGTAACGACATAGTATGCACAGAGAACATGGATGAATATATTATATACTTAAAGTAAACACTGGATTTCAATGACAATTGTCAATATTTAATAATCTTAATTAGTGTCTTACTAACTATAAGTTTCTAAACGAACAATCGTCGCCAGGATTATTTATGTAACAGAGTTGAACAGGTACTGTTACATTCAAAAGTCGATAAAGAAATTTCTATTTAGTATAAAAATATATAAATATCGTCAAGCCCATATACCCTAAGGGGTAGACCCCCGTCTACCCCTTTATTTGATAAATAATCAACTTTAAAATGGAGAAGTCCCTCAATTTTACTATAATATTTTTTATTGTTGTATATTTATTACACTATTACTTTGCTAAATACGCCTGGATTTTGATGTTTCTTTTTTTGTAGGACGTTTCAAAGGTAAGGTAAATATAAATTTGATCAAGATCAAGAAGTTTTTGAATTACATTTAATAAGTAGATAAGTTATTTGTATACTTAAACATGCTACTAAAATTGAATTAATCTTGTAGATTTATTGTTTCCAAATAATAGACTTTTGGAACTAATTGTACCTTAGTATTACCCAAATACCATAAATAATAGTAGTGCACCGTAATTGGTGTAACTGTCAACATTGAAGAAATAAGAACTAATTTAATTTGTCTAAGCACAATTAGGTATATATTTTCACAAAATATTCAGGAAATCACAAGTTACTTGGAATGTTAACTGGTCTTCTGCAGAGATTTGGAGAGACTGAATTAGATGCTTGCTTTATCTAAGAGTCAAGTACGATAACTGACACAATCAACAAAACAGTTCTGTATGCAAATGGGAAGGTTGTTTGGACTCATGATGGACTGCCATCTTCAAACCCATATGTGTTTGTTTGGAGTTTAAACTATTCACATAGCATGTTTTAATATGTTGATTTGTTTGTCTGTTTGATAGCAATGTATATATTATATACATTGCTATTTGGAAATATGTACTGGTACTAGTTATTACAAGGGGCTGTATCAACAAAGGAGGTGTCGATACAGCTCTTTGAAAGAAAGGTCTTCGGAATCATACTGTATACTTAAGTTAGTACTCAATATAATAGCAGATGTCTCATGAACTATAATACCATTATTATTTGGAAAATAAAAATAGTTCCCAGAATTATTATAACAAAATGTACATCTATGATCGTAACAATTGAATAGGTATTATTGCCTTGAGTAAAACGATGACATCATCTAGTTTGTGCCAGGATGTATGCTTAATATGTAAAATATTACATATATGTACTTGTATTATCGCCTCTGTTGTGTAACGGTATGGCTGTCGCTTGTTAAGACCATTAGCCACATAGAGTCACCGGTTCAATTCCCAGGTCGGGCAACTTATCATAGAATATTTTTTCTGAGTAAGCTTTACGTTGGCTGGGATCGGAATGTGCTCGAAGTGACGATAGGCTTGCCACCTATCATATCAGGGCCCTAGTCTCTTGGCTAATCGTGGGTGTTCCAGTATATCTACTAGACTTACAAGTCATGGATGTACTAGCATACCCCTGCCTCCCCCTTCAGGGATAATTGGTGTGAAGGTATTTTTTATGTACTAAGAAAACATAATATAATCCTTTTTTCCTAAAATTGGATTAATGGTTGATTGAAAACCAGGATAAGAAAGGACACCTGCACAATTTTGCATTTTTACATTTTGTAGATTGTGCCACTATTACAATTGTTTTCAAAATATTTATTATTATATTATGTGTATAGATTATGTGAGTGTATGTGTGTAAGTGGGTCTGTGAGTAAGTGAGTCTGTATCTTTATTGATGTGTTTGTATCTGCATACATGTGAGGTCTGCTTATTGATCTCTATCAATACTTATTATTTTACAACTAATTATTCTATATATAGTAAATAACTTGTCTGATCTAACTGAATTTAATCACAGAATTAGTAATCAAAGAAATATACTCACAGAACTGGGTTCTAGAACAATCACTGAACCTTTTTTGAGTTTTCTTCCAAATTTTGCAGCCATAGTGCAACCACCTGTTCCTCCCCCCACCACCAACAGTTTACATCTGTAAAGGGTTTTTTGATTAAGACAATTTATATACAACATCTAATTACCAGTACTTTAGGTGTAGATATATGTATAATGAGACCACCCCAACACCCACTAGTAAAATAATCTAGTAACTTAAATTGTTAGATTATTAAACTAATACAATCGGTCACATTACTTGGTAGAGTCCTGCATCAGATTGCTCAAAATAGTGCAACTACTTTGCCATAACTGTTCAACAAGAGCTGTTTCCTTGTGTCATAACATTAATTTGTTTAAAAAGGCAGGATTTACTTCTAGGTAGGCAAAACTACTAAAACTTAAGGTATTCGTTTAGAAATGTGGTACCTTAGTGGGAGGTGGGGAAGTTGGGTTATCACCCCCTTAATCTTTTGTGCCGGAAACATAGTATATTTTATTTTAACAAAGTTTCGCATCTCAGGCAAAAATAAAATATTTTACGGAATTTGCAAGAGATTCTTGAAATCCAAAGTATCGTTAAAATTTATCTATTAAAGACGTACGTTTATAAACTCAACCCTTTGAGTGGCGACAATTTTTTTTAAAATATAATATCGAAGAAACTAATGAATAAAATTGATTAATTCGAATAGTGTAAGGGCCAAAAATAATATACGCATTTAAAAAAAATTAACAAATTTTTAAATTTCTCTCACCAAATACCTTATCAGTATAATTTAATGAAATATCTTTTATACATACGAGTAGTTCGCATCTCGAGTTGAAGAGATAGAAAAGTTTCTTTTATAGTTGGTTCGGACGAGACGAAGAAAGTTATTGGTGCTGAACATTGCTACTATTTCGTCAGGTTAGCTCTTCTCAATAGCCACATTTATTAACTACTTTAAATGAAGTTTGCAATCCGATTTTATAATACAATCCAATCAAGCTCACAGCTGATATTGTTTGATCTTCGGCAGATCAAAATTTTAATGACATTGACATCAGTTGTCAAATCACAAATGACATATCTGCTGTCATATACAGAGTGTCCAGGGAAAGAATGGATAATCTCTGAAAGGCTGATAGTAGAACTAATGGCAAGCCCAAAAAAAACTAATAAAAATAATAACCCTTACACTGCTAGAAATATGGTACTTTAAAAAAACATCAGTTTTTTTGTCTGATTTTAAATTTTTACCCGTAATGAGGTAAATCTGTTGATATCATAATTATTTCCGTGCTTAAATATTTAATATGAGCCGCGTCAGTAAATAACTATCACATAAAACAAGTCACTGGAGTATTTTTCTCAAAAAATAATGTTAAGCTATTGCCTTGTGTAAAATTTCTGAAGAAATATTTTTCAAATGGAACTTTGAACAGTCTGGTGTAAAAAAAAAACAAAAGTGGCCAATCATTTCAAAATATTCCTGGTTTAATGAGGTTTCTAAAAAGATGTAATATGCCGTTACTGTAATAAAAAATGTTGAACTATTAATATGTAAAATGGGATAATTATTTAATACTAGCAAAATGAAAAAAAAAAATACGATAAAACTAAAAAAATATGATTTTCAATGGATATTTATTGCATACACATTACAATTATTGTTTAGATCAACTGTTCAAATTGTTTGCCCCCCATCCTGATACAGGCCCTACATCTATGAATAAAGGATCTCCGAAGAAATAGCGCGTGACGTCAATTATTGATTTTGTTTGCAGCGGCCTGAACACGGGCTACATCCTGTGTAGTTACAAAATAAACGGAACAAATGCACAATGCTATCATCACGGAAGTCAAGAAATTGCTATCACAACTTATAAGATATCTATTTATATATTACTATCGTAAGCTACCGCTAACCGCAATGTCGTGCAGGGCATGTCGTTTTAAGATGAGGGCATCGTACAATCGTATTGGGTATAACTATTGTCATTGTACATTTTTATGGGTACTTTTGATATCCTTAAAGTTATTATTGCGCTTTCCATTCTAGAAAGTTACATACAAATTAAGCTCGTATTTTTCTTAAAAAATATTGTACTACATCCTAGAGTAGTAAAATGAGGAAAGTCTCATATTTTACACAATTGTCGGTCGAGGTGAAATCGAGGCTTACAAAGATGTCATTTGTAGATCTCTTATTTACCTACTCCCCGAAGTATTATTTTTGTTTTTGACGGAATCGAAAACTGGTAATTCTGTTTAGCACAACAGGACAAAAGTAGCCACTTTCAAACTATGTTGAGCAATGAACAGATTTTAAATAATATGCAGACCTCAGAGGATAAAAAAAATCTCAGGTAACATATAATTGTCTGCAAAGGCGAAGCTGAGACTACTTATTTTAGTACTCAAGGGATGTAGTGGATGTAGGTAATAGGTAGACTATTTTAAGTGAACCATATTTTAAAATTAGTTTATTTTTAAAGTGACCATACATTTGGTTTGACCATAAATATTTGTCTATGTTAATTTTTACATATTTTGGACCAGATGGCAGCACAAAGTAGTTCCTATTGACATCGACAGAGGGAGATAATTGGTTAGCCTACTTGAAGCATCCGGGAACCTCGCTATAGTAGTAGACATGGCGGGTATGGACCTGGCTAAATGACGAAATAAATTTTGTTTGCTAATAAAAAACGTGTTAATTTCGTAAAAAAAGTGTTCATACTGAAAGACTAATTAAGTTTAATTGGATTAGGACAAAAATGCAGAATGTCGGACAGTCTGAAAACCGAAATAACGATAAGGTGAATGTGCAACTTGATGTGGTAAAATCGTCCACTCCTCAGAGTTCGGCTTCAAGTCCGGCCAAATCTGAAAGCGAAACGTATTCAGGAGCGCCTGCCAAATACATGACGGATTCTTCCGAAAGCGAGGATGATTCTGTGTCCGAGGTAAAACGTGTTTTGTTTTCGATAGAGGCGGTGGCAGAAAGGAATTGTGATTATCTGTACCGCTAAATGCTACTCGGGACATCTTGTACATGACTGACCACTTAATTTATTTTCTAATAAAGTATCTTTCCGTCACCTTTAACTACAATCAAGCTTAAAATGTTACAACAAAATCATTTACGTTCCTGATACGGTCAATGTTGCTTGCCAAATATTCCGTAAAACGTCAGAAAGTCATAGGTACATACGTCCTACTGAGTAATGCATGAAATTATTTATGCCAGCCGCCCCTAGACAATGCCCATCTGATCGTTTGTAATTCTTTTGTAAGAACTAACACATCGTAAGATAAATTTCATTGTCTATTTGTGTTTTGAATGGGGCCCGACTTACGGTGGCCATGTTTATCGAATCACATGCACTTAGTCAATGCGAAGTGTAAAATACTGTGTCTCTTTGACGTTACTTTAAAATAATTGCGTGAATTATATAATTTTAGTGTGTATCTATCAGAAACACTCTAAAAGTTGTTGTGTTTTGTGTCGTCACGCGTATGCGAGTTGGCCAAAACGCCCGCAGCAATTCGCGCAAAAATGTTGGTTATTGATGAATTGCAAGGACCATTGTCACCAAGAATTAGTAATAAATTTGTGTGTAAGCACCACCTTGACAGTTTGTCTTACATAAATCTCATTGGTGTTATAGATCTTGCTGGCTTGTTTGTGCCTTAGCAGGCCAGACCTGTTGGTAAGTGGAAGACCACACTGGGTGCCGAAAGCTTCAACACCAATCACAAGCAAAGTTTGAGTGGTTCTTACTGTTAACCTGCATAATGTGTTTTGTTGATGACCAGATAAATATACATTTGTATTGTTTTCTAATGTTGAATGGTCCTTGTGATTCTAACATGTTTTTGTAAACTTTGGTTTTTCAAGTTATGCTTGTTCTAACCTTTGTTTCTAACATTGATGAAGTTTAATGAATGATTGAAATAGAATGGGTTCCAAACTAACATTGCAAAAATTTATGATTATAATTTTATCATTCGTTACGCAAAAAGTTGAATGACAAAACACACTAACGCAAACTTGATATTGAATGTTGCATTGATAATAAACAGTTAACAAAGCAAGCTTTATATGTTTTTATAATTTGGCATTATTTAATTCATAATTTTTGTACACAATTGTAGTTTTTAGTTCATATCCAATAAAAATAACTCTGTTGTTATTGTGTTAGTAGTATGATGGTATAATAAAATAACATACCTATGTAGAGTTTATTTATATAAAGCCAATATTAAATAATATCCGTCCAAGTCGATGGATAGTCATAAATAAATAAATGCAGTAAGAAATTTTCCTTTCTCAATTTTAATTTTTTAATTACTAGTTGTTTCTGACTTCACTCGTTTTTTTAAGTTTGTTATGGAAAGAGAGGAATCAGAAATTACCTTCAAGTAATATATTATATAGACCATTTTTTATGTTTTATTTGAAAAATTGGATATTCTTTAATTTTTTTTTTTTTGTATTGATAAGAGTTGCTTCACCATACATTTTGTGAATTTTATTTATCTAAATCTTCATCTATAATTTTAATCTAAGAAAAAAATAATATTTTTCTATACTGTCAAATGTAGAAAATCAACAATATATGATAGTCATTTAAAATTTGTTATTTTTGTACATTACTTGTCTTGTTTTAATTTAAGTTTTTAAGTTATATATATATTAAACCATCATCTACATTAAATTTATTTTTCAATAAATGTTGAGAATTTAAATTTACTGATAATCATTTTAAAATTTGCAGGCGGAAATGGAAGAAGAAGGTGATGGAGCAGAGTCATCCAAATTCTTACTCTCTCATGATGATCCAGAAAGGACCGTTGATCCAGAAATGCAAGCCAGACTTGAAACCCTCCTTGAAGTAGCGGGTAAGCATTTTTTTTTTATTGAAAAATATTGCCATATAAAATACTTAACATGTTTAACATTTGAGTTATACTATATAATGTACCTATAGTTCTTGAATCACATATATTATAAAAAAAAATGACTTATGGAAAAAACCACTATAACATGTTTTATTCCATCAATAAGTGGCAACTTTTTATTTCTATATACTAGCAAGTGATCTATTTAAAATCACAAAGGACTCGTGCAAAGATGCATAATCCTAAAAAGTTGTAGGAAAACATTAACTAACATAAAAAAAATATTTTTAGCTTTTTGTGTGTTGTTTGATATATTCATGATTTGTTATCTAAGTGATCTATTATCATACATAAAGGCGGTGTTTTATGTAGTGGTAAGAAGTGATGTTTTATCAAAAAATGTTTTTATGTGGGAACTTTTAATTGTTTAAAATTTTACCAAACAAGTACAACAAAGACTTTTCCTTGTCTGACGTAGCTTTATAGAGTTATTGAAGAGTTTATTAATTGAGCAAATAATAAATTAGGTAATATTAAATACATATTGTTGATATATAATAAAATAATATTAGGTCTGTATTCTTTGAAAATTCTGTTTTTTTTTAATGAAGAGTGAGTTTTACAGAGTTACATTTAAAAACTTTTTTTTTTGGAAAAGTCGGTGAAAAAACACAGTTCTCCTGATGGTAAGAGATAACTGTGCCCTACAGACACCATAGATGTTGCAGGTGCATCGCTTTCTGTGTTCGGGCTGGTAGAATGTATGTCCAAGTTTAACGACTACCTTACACACTGGACCGGAACACGACAATGCCATTATGGCGGCAGGAATAGGTAAGGCAAGGAACAGTTGCCTTGCGGGGAAAGCAGAGAGTATCAATTTACTATAATTATTGGGATCACTTGGTACTTGATACTATTAAGTACCAAGTGATCCCAATAATTATAGTAAATATTATCCACAAATGCTGCCAATCATAATTGTTACATTCATAGTTTTACCACTTATATCATTTATTCAAATCCTTTAGTCTATTACAAAGATTAGAAGAGAAATAAGAAAAAAATGTAAATTTATATTGTCGTAACTGTAGTAGTCTCACATGCTTTTGCAAAAACTAATATTATACTTATACTTTAATTTAATATTTGTTTAACTTACATGGAAGTTAGTGAATAACTTACTAATAAGTTAGTGAATAATTATTTTTTGTTACAGTAATAAATAATTATTGTAACAATATAATTAAAAAAGACGAAGAAATTTCTTTTGCCGGTTCTTTCAAAGTTGTGGTCACATAACGATTTGGTGGTACATTTTAGAGTTGTATAAACACATCACAAGTAGGGTCACCGCTTGTATGTGCTATAAATTTGTTTTCATTCTACATTGTTTTTCTATAATATACTTAACACTAGTCAATTAAATAGTTACAATAATACAAAATATATAGGTATTTTGGTACCTTTGTAATGTATTACAATAGGCTATGACAAAATCTTTATTGTGGTAAATTTCATAGAAAGCCACTGAATTAATAAATTTTTTGTTGTTATTGTCTGCCATGTTTTCATCAATGTCTCCTTGAAAATTTTGATTTATATTCATTGTCATCATAACATACATTTATTATAGTTCTGTGTGTATATTGAAAACTTACACATAGAATAATAATAAATTTATTTCAAAAAATATATAATACTAGAGACCAGCCCTGGCTTTGCACGGTTATAATATACATGTTATATACATAAAAACCTCTGAATCACTATATTTATTTAAGAAAACCGCATCAAAATCCGTTCCATAGTTTTATATACATAGGTATATAGGAACAGAGAAAGCAATTTTGTTTTATACACTGTGTAGTGATAATCTTTTAAAGTGGTTTCAATGTCTGTTGAAGCATCATAGAAGAGCTATATTGATATTCTTGTGCCTTTTGCTATTTGAAGTAAACTTTAATAAAAATATTCAGTGCAATAATTTATTCCTGTTGTTACGTTGATGGACTTTGCCATTGACCACTTTATTGGTTGTGGATTTGATCCCTGAAGTAATTTTTGTGATGAACGTGGCCACTTCTATTTCTCGTCTGAGTATTTATTGTATTAATTCTGGTATCTATTAAAGTATTTCTTCATATGTTCGTATCATCGAGTAAGCAACCTTACACAAGTAACATGTCCAATAATATATGTTCTTTATAGTAGCCACCAAATTTGCCTAACAGATGTTTGGGTCCCCTAGTTTTAAATTTTTATTAATGTCGTATATTTTATCTTTCCAGTGCCTGAGAATTGTCAATGGCTTATAAGCTTAGCTGTTTCTCTTGCTAGTATTAATAGTAGTAGTTGTATGCTAGTACATTATAAAATAGAATAGATAAAAGGGTTTTACTTGTATGTGTGTATTAATTAAAGTTACAGCTGTGTTGCTTCCAATTGATTCACTATGGCCCTTGATCCAGTTTGATTTATATATATAAAGGAAGCTAAGAGCATAGAAGCATCATTGGTTGTGTTAGTTGCAGTAAATGTGTCATTCATTTAAATATCTAGCTCTCATTCAAGTGAATCTTAACATTATAATATCACAGTGTAAGGAACATACAGTGGTACGAGGCCTTTGAAGTTGCGGTAAATACCGCTTTTGTCGAGACATTCGTAATAGGGAATATGCATGTGATTTAGATATGGCCGAAAAAAAACGTGTAGTCTTTAAAGATGAATAAATATACCCACATACATTTTTTTAGCTTATTTATCTCTATTTTGAAAGTGTTATATATATATATTTCAGCACATGCATATTCCTTATTGTCGCAGGCTTATTAGTAGTACGTGTATGTATGTAGGGTATCAGGAATATAATGTAATTACAAAAATAAGTCTATAGATCGTTTTATTGTTAGGAAAAATACAATGCAAATGTATGTGTTCTTCAGACTATCGAAAGTTTTCCCTATTAAATCGGGCCTCCACCATACCTATTTCAATCCACACCTTACATCTGAAATGTTTCGCGACTTCATTCGTGTTTTTATTTAATTAATTTATTTTGTACGTTTCTAAAATAAAAGTAGCCTAAGCCGTTCCTAATTACTTTAGCCTGCCACGCTGTCTGCCAGTGAAAGTCCCGTTGTAATTCAGTCCAGTGCAGCCGTTTGAGAGATTAGCGGGTACAGACAGACATAAAGATTCTAAAAATGTTATTTTGGTATATTTGCCTTTTAAATACACATAATATGCACTAAAGTTCGGTGAAATTGTAAGAGCCACTCGGTTAGCAACAATTTAGTCCATATAAAAAAAAGCCTAAGTATG
>DVZL01007656.1:0-10645 GCA_018236625.1 Lasaia peninsularis
CTGGGAATTGAACCCGGGACCCCACGTAGCTAACGGTCTTAACAGGCGACACCTGTACCGTTACACCACAGAGGCGACTAATTTTATAAACTATAAATTTTAATAATAATAAGTTATCTTATTTTTGAACTATAAGTTTGAGTGGAAATTCATTATCGGGGCTGTTTTTCGGTGCCCAGGGGCAGCATTAAGTTTAAGTCCGGCCCTGGACTCCCGCCGTTTCAGAAATAAGAGAAATTCTAAAAAGTACTATTTTGATATATGTAGTGCTTTGTAAACATACATAATATGCATTAAGCAAAAGGCGGTTATTTTATTATTACATACAGACGCTCCAATTTTATTTACTTGTTTAAATGATATCACTATGATATGATAAGACTAAAGTTCGATTCTCAACGGAGGCAGGAATTTGTGTGATAAATTTCTGGGTCAGGGTACTTATTAAATTTATTGTGGTATCTATATACGCATTTCGTTACTAATATAGTTCTCTGTCACCTATGAGACAATAATATAATTTGCTTACTTTAGGGCTATGTCTATTTGTGTAATTTGTCCAGATGTATTTATTTGTTTCACTAGAGGGCGACTCTATGGCTCGCATCGCATTTAGAGCTTTTGTCTATTATTAAGATTTAACTTTTCCCTTACAGGCGTAGTAGGCCAGGAACCAGTCCTATTTAGTGGGACTATTAGAGAGAATATCATGATGGGAGTAGAAAACGCTACAGAAGAAGACATGATAGAGGCAGCGAAAACTGCGCACGCGCATATTTTTGTTACTAAACTTGCAAATGTAAGTCTTCACACTTGTTAAATCGCCTCTGAGGTGGAACGTAATTGGTGTCCGACTTTGACGAATTCCCGGGTTCGAGTACCGGGTAAAGCAACTGGTTATATGAGTCTTTCAGTTTATCTGAATCACATAACGTTGCTTGGCATTGGTTTGTGTCCGATAAAGAGATTAATGAATGTGGAGGAAGCTAGGCAAGTATGTAGGAATCGTGACACTTGACACTCGATACTCTCCGCCTACCCTGGAAGAGACCTGGCGTGAAAATATGTATGTATATAAATATCATCAAGCTAGTTGGCATGTACGTCGTACATCCTTATGCATCTACCATTAGCCGACTATATTGGGTTTCACGTGGTAAGTCCGTCGCCATATCGGACACATATCTCGCGTTTTACAAGGCACAAATCCAGTCACAGAAAACGTTATGATTTTTCAAATAAACCGAAATAAACATCATAGAACATGTTGCCCTACCCAGGAACCGAACCGGGGACTTTGTGCGTCTAAATCGGACACCGCCTAAACTGGATCACAGAGATTTAATTGATAATTTACTTATTAATATATTACTTATTGTATTTAATTACCTTCACGCCTATTATCCCTGAAGGGAGAGGCAAATGTGTACTAATATATCTCATGTCTATATTATACTAGAACACCCACGATTAGCCCCGATGTATAGGTGGCAAGCCTGTCGCCACTTCGGGCACATTCCAGTCCCGGGCAATGTAATGCTCACTCAGAATAATGTGATAAACATTTAAGAAAAGTTGCCCGACCTGGGTTTAAACCCGAGACTTTATGCGGCTAACGGTCTTAACAGGTGACAACCGTACCGTTACACCACAAAGGCGAACTTATTCTATTATTTTTTTTTTCAGGGTTATGACACGATGTTAGGTGAGAAGGGGGCGCAGTTGTCAGGGGGTCAGAAACAAAGGATCGCCATAGCTCGAGCTCTCCTTCGGAAACCAGCCATTTTGCTGCTCGATGAACCTACTTCAGCCTTGGATCCAGCTGCTGAGAGACAGGTGAGTTCGTTCTTTCGTGGTGGTTGAAGGCAAACCAGCGGACGACATTCCTGATGGTTAAACCGCTATGTAGACAATTAGAAGATGATGAGTTGTTAGTTAAAAGGGTTTGAGTAAGTAAGTTAGAGACTTTTGAGTAAGTTAACAGTTGACAAGGTCGTTCCAAATTAGGCCACTGGTAGTAAAGTGCTGTCCAGCAACTCGCCTTACCTATTCCTTCCGCCATAATGACATTGTCCGGAAGGTAGGGTAGCTGGCAGGTCTAACACACCGGCCACAAGATACACCGTCAATAGGCGCGGTTGTCTTACTATCAGGAGAGCTATATGCTTGTTCGCTGTCTTATCCCATAAAAAAAGCATTATATACATAAGCTTTAAAAAAAGATACATAAACGAGTTTTAGTCTGCTGTTTTCGCATCTGAACTATTTGGGGCCTATAGTAACAATTTTGTTTCATGTAGGTTCAAGCAGCTTTGGATGCAGCCAGCAAGGGGCGAACAACACTCGTAGTTTCCCACAGGTAACAGACAATTATATTTACTATTTCTTATTCTAAATGTATGTAGATATGTACTTTTTCACATCTCATAGTCGACGGGTTACGCTTTTCACAGCATCATCAAGGCTTAAACTTGAGTTGGTAACAAAATTTTTTTTCGTGAGGACCGATTTTGACGGGACTTTCGCTGGCAGATAGCAAATATAATAATGAGTTACTATTGCTGCTTTTATTTAGTTTAACTTAATGAGGCAGACTATATCCGATATTTTCTCTATCAGATACCCCATATTCCCTCATATTAACAGTGCAAATATGTGCTTTTCAGGTTATCAACAATTGTCAATGCCTCCAGAATAGTGTACATGGAACAAGGTTCGGTTCTTGAGCAGGGCACTCACCTTCAGCTCTTGGAACAAAAGGGTGCCTATTGGAAATTAGTGCAAGAAGATATGACGCATAGGTTTGTGAAGGTTTCCATATAATTCCTATAAACTTATCTTCTTCGTCCTAGCTTTCTCTTGTTTCTACATCAGATGATATCAGGATCGGCTACCTAATCTCGGGGTTTTGACAAGAGCACAAGTTTTTATACAGAGGGACTGCCATCTGACCTCCGCTCCGTCTTCTTCCTTCATCTCATTGATTCAAACCTGTCATACAAGATTATAAGTGCAAAGCAAGAACCACTTGGCCATCAATTATCTTGATATACGAACTTATATCGGCGGTTTTAAAAGGCGGTTTTATTCGTGGCGCGTTTGGTGTCGATCAATGTAGGAACGAAATATATATAGCAAACAGAACCAGTCTGATTTTATAAATTTATTTGACCATCTTAACTCGATTTTTAATTCGTAAATTTATTGTAAAAATTACGTTGTTTATTTGGTAAACGAAATTGACGAGTTAATTTGCTACCTTGTACATAGAGGATTTGCTGCCAACGCGTTCCCGGTTACCGAATCGTAGATTAATCTATTATAGTTTTTTTAATAGCGCAACTTGTTCTGTAAGTTTTTCAGATTATCTGAAATCGAATTTGTCTGGGATGTTTGTGCCCGGTATGGCGACCAACTTACCATCTGTCACTTCATGAGACTTAATATCGTCGACTAATCGTGGATGCATATGTACCTCTGGTTAACCTTTCGGGTATATGAGCGAGATGATAATTATAGTATTGGATTATAGGAGCTACAACGCAGCAGTTGCAGAGACAACAGACGATGTTGTCGAAGTTGAGACAGAGAAGAAGCAAACCAGACTGAGAAGAACAAGCAGCGTCTGCTCGACACACAGTCGTAAGTTTTCATTTTTATTAAACTGATAAGTAGTGATTACCACTTACCATTTTATACTTTTATGAACATATCTATATATAAATTATGATAGTTGGACCATTTATTATGAAAGTTATCTGTGATTTGTGACCTACAAACACGGGGAGACCTGAGATCACATTCCTCGACCAAGTTGCTCGTATACGACGACGGGTTGCAGGTACCCGGGGTCTCCCCTTCGTTGACATTCCACGACCAAGAGTCAAGAGTCTCCGAAATTGGCGTGTTTGTATTACGAGAATTCGATACTCTCTGCCTCTTTTGCAAGGGTTCTGATGTGATGATATGTATGTATATATGTGTGTATTAACTTTGAAATGTATTGTACAAATATTTGGATTTATAATATTACGTTTGTGATGGTGTTTTTTTTTTATTCTGCAGAGCACTTCGTCCGCGACCGCTTCGTCCGGGGCAGCAGCCGCTTAGGGTCTATAGCCTCACACCACATCATGCCTAATATTCCACAAGAGGATGAGGTACGGGGAAAAAATTATATGCTTTTTACCAACTTTTCAGCTATCTGGTTTTAAGTACGTCTAACCGCGAGGTTCGAGTTCGATTATACGTTATATTATATCGAACTTTATATTTTTCAGACTTCAGATAAACTTAAAAACTCATAGAACACTTTCATCTTTCGGGAATAAAACGCAGAAACTCCTTGTGCATCCAGGTTGGATACCGAGTATGCTCGAAAGCGGTAAATATATTTTAATTAATTTTTTGTTAATTTTTTTTTATTTTTCTTTTCAGACCCCAGAACTGGCCGTAGAAGAGGACGTATCAAACTGGCAACTCCTGAAGCTGAATGCCAAAGAGTGGCATCTTCTGCTTGGTGGTGGGATAGCCTCGCTGATGATAGGGGCCACCATGCCATGCTTCGCATATTTGTTCTCAAAATTATATGGGGTAGGTTATAGTATATACGATTTTAAAAACAGATTTTATTTGTGAGCCTCAGTGGCCTATGCAGCTAGTTAAAATAAGGAAAGTTCAACAATATTACACAATATATTATTAATAAAATATTAAAACAATCACTTCATACAATGTATTTAGGGTTCTCGGAGGACTCTGCTGTCTGTATCTCATAAACCGTGATACGTTAAAATTTTCACTGATGATGTATTTTTGTTGCCGCTTTAAACAAACACTAAAACCAATATTTGAAGGGGTCCCATACTACAACGAACGCGATTTTTTTGCAGTTTTTACACATAATGGTA
Organism: Lasaia peninsularis; assembly: GCA_018236625.1. NCBI lineage: Eukaryota > Metazoa > Arthropoda > Insecta > Lepidoptera > Riodinidae > Lasaia > Lasaia peninsularis. The sequence continues at coordinate 4,911 of DVZL01007656.1, forward strand.
CGGAGCCCATTGTGCGCCAGGCAGACTCACACTTGGCCTGTTTTTATCGTTTTAAAACAATTTGTTCTGTGTCCTGTATTACATTGTACTTCTTTACAGATGTTCTCGTGGCCGGACCAAGATGAGATATTACGTCAGTCGCAGATATACGCGGGCCTATTTGCAATCGCGGCAGGTATTAGTGGAGTGATCACCTTTCTACAAGCCTGGCTGTTCGGGCTGGCCGGCTGCAGACTCACTGATAGACTGAGGATCCGGACTTTTGCCAATTATTTAGTACAGGTGAGATTAAAGTACTCTACTATCTGTTTACAGGGTGTTACAAAACCGTAAAGACCAAAGAAGGTAAAATGGGGCGTTATAACGAGTCTATTCATAGTATTCAAGATTCGTATTGACGCTGTAACATACACAAAAATTGTTATAATTTTCAATTATGTGCGATCCCTATTTTAGAAAATTTAAATAGTAACATATCTGAATCTGAATATATAATGTTTTCAGGAACAAGGATGGTTTGACGTTCCTACTAACTCGGTGGGTGCACTATGTGCACGTTTGGCAAGTGACTGTGCCGCTGTTCAAGGTGCCACTGGTGAGTAAACCTCAACCTCTGAGGAGTTTTGGCGAAAATTTCATAAATTTCAATATTAATAGAGTGTAGAAGACGAATAGAATATACATAATAGAATATACACAATATACAGTATTTCACAAAGACCATACTAGTAGTACTTATGACGCGTCTACACAATTCTTAAATTTACAACCGGAGCGGAACGTGGACACTCTCTGAAAAGATCCGACGAAAGAAACTCAAGGGCTTATCTTCTTTTCATTTTTTATGTAATATTTTTTACAATTGGAAACTTATTACATCCGTCCGCGTTTTTGTGTAATTATTTTATCTTGCACATTTCTAAAATAAAAATTCTAAGCTGTCTTCCAGGGAAAGTCACGTGAAAATCTGTCCAACCGTTTAGTGTAGTGGGTACAAATCGACAGACAGACAAAAAATCTAATAAATGCTATTTTGGTATATGTTGATAGTACCTTGTAAACGTACATGTGCATTTAGTAAAAGGCGGTTATTTTAATATTACATACAGACATTCCAATTGTATTTATTTGTATAGATACATCACATATACATACTTGTATTGTTTAGTTAATGCGGTTGAAGAGTCACGGCCTAGGATATCGTTTTTACTCTTTGAATTTGGTTCCCTAAAAATGAAGGATTGAATGTGCTGTGGCTAAAACTAAAATTATCCAAAGTTTATTCGTAGCAGAGCCTTTGCTCTAGATTCTTCGATAGCGCGCAAAACTAATAAATAAAAAGTAAAAAAAAACATTTTAGAAAAACCTTTAATTATTTTTCGAGTTACTTTCAACGAGCCCTTTCATTTGATACCCATATGACAAAAGTGCTTTAAAAACAACTGTTCCGCCCTCTTGGTTGGTCCGCCATATTTAATTTCGAATGATTTTATGTAGGTACCCTATTGCGCATTATCATTCAAACTAAACGTGTATACAACATTTCAGCTTAATCGGGCGAAGATATCTACTTCAAAATTGAATTCTAAGATTCCACCCGAACATATACATACATACATTGCAAGTTAAATGAAAGCTTTTAAATAAAAATCAAGCTTAAGAGTATACATTCAAAACCAAGCCTGATGATAACCTATGTTTTCTCTCCAGGTACCCGGCTAGGGACCATGCTCCAAGGCATCAGCACGATGGTTCTGGGAGTAGGACTTGCGATGTTCTTTTCTTGGAAAATGACACTAGTCAGTTTACTCAGCATCCCATGTGTAAGTATGCCTTACATGTATAACAGAGATTTTCTTTCTTATATATATTTTCTGAGTGTTTTTACGGTGAAAAAACACCTTAAGAGACTTGGGACCCAACATAGTTTGTTAATAGTGGGTTCATATGAACTTTTGCCTACGCTTTCGCGGATATAGGCGTGACGATATTTATTTATTTTTTGTTTAATATGATAATCGTATTTTGTAATGTTTGATATATTTGCAGGTGATAGGAGGGATTACGCTAGAAGGTTGGGTGACAAAGCGGACCGAGAACCGAGAGCGTCGGGCCCTGGAGAGTGCTTCACGGATGGCCACCGAGGCTGTCATCAACGTGCGCACCGTACATAGCCTGGGTAAGTTGGTTTATCACCAGTAACCCCAGACTACGCCTATCTGAAATAAAGTTTTGCTTCACATCTAACTCCTATTTGCCTCTATGGTCATTCATAGTCGCGGTCCTACTCAGACACGTGAGATTCCAGGTAAGATTTATCTGGTTCCAGGTACGATAGGTTTATCTGAAAAACATAGCATCTCCTGCTAAATGGTCGGTACCTCTGCCTACCGGTACCGCCGGTACCGATATTTACTTATTATTTATTTTTATAAAGAATATGACTTGTTAATCCAGTATATTCACAATACACTGGTACTTTATGTACACAGAGAGGTTTGTGTATCATTGAATTGCTTATTTTAATTCATAACATAATGTCGCACGAAATTTTTCTAACTCGATTCATTTAAAGGAAACACCTAATTTTATTTAATATTGACTCTCTTTTAGGTGTTGAAAGGGCAATCCTGGAGAAATACTCGTCAGCTCTAGATCTGGCTCAACGGGAGGCAAGCGGGGCTCTCTGGATCCGTGGGCCAGTATATGGATTGTGTCTAGCAGCGCCCACCTTCGGATACGCGGTGTCTCTCGCATATGGGGGCTATCTCATCGCCAGGGAAGACTTGAAATACGAATACGCCATATTGTGAGTTTTTTTTTTCTATGCCCCTTAATACTGGACGGATGTGTGCTATCAAAATCTAGGGACACGTGAATACCTCGCCATTGCTAGCAAAGAGAAGCACGCGGCCACTACATCAGACAGGCAGTTGTGTGATGACCATAGGTATCCTTTGTTCCTGCCACATAATGGTAACTAATATCGTCGGCTAATCGTGGCGTGGGTGCAAAAGTATTTACCTCTGCTTTCTCCTATTAGATATGCGATTTGACGATATTTATTTTTTATCATATTGTTAAAGAGTATCAGAAGCGTTAGTGTACGGCGCATGGATGTTAGCGGAAGCACTATCGTTTGCGCCAAGTTTCGCTGCTGCGAGACGGTCTGGAGCCCGTATTCTGCGAATGCTGCAGAGACAGCCTCTGGTGCAAACTCTTGACACTGCTGTTGATGACGATACCAATTGGGTAAGTGAGATCTCAATATTGTCAGGATGTTTGTAAAAGTACTAACATTTGTACCAAGTTTCTCTGTGAAGGTATTTCACCCGGTTACGGTGGCAGCAAGTCTATGAGTGGAACTTCAATTTTGCTTAGATGATAAATGCAGTTTTTTAAATTTGTTAAATGAAAAAGGACATATGAAATATTGACAATACAGATATACAATCCGAATGTAGATGGATGTAGGTACCCGGGGAGACCTCGGTTAACTTTCTATGACTACACAACTCATGTATTATCCGATATATTGCACCAGTGTTGTGTTATCCAAATAATCGAATTCTTGTTGTCTCCTCCAAGTGTACTTGTGCTATTTTGTGTATTCAAAACTTTAATTTTTGTTAACAGGCAGCTACAGGAAAGCTGAACTTCGAATCAATTCACTTCCACTATCCCACTAGACCTCAGGTCCCGGTCTTGAGGGGGATCAACCTGGAATTGCCTGCGGGTAAAACTTTGGCGCTGGTCGGGCCGTCAGGTTGTGGGAAGTCTACCCTCATGCATCTCCTGATGAGGAGCTATGACCCTAATAATGGAAGAGTGGTGAGTACTTTTTGCCTATGAATCGAAGAAGACCATTCTTATTTTAAACTTCAAAATGCTGAAATGAATGCTTTCAATAACAGTTCGATAAGTGCAATAAACTCAAACGTCAAACGTTTCGTACTATACAAAGTATTCTCCTTTTAAATTTACCAAATCTTTTTGATTTCCATTTTCTATTCCTATTTCCCATCCCTCAGATCTCATCCATCCTCTATATCTCTAATATCCATTGTTGCAATTTTATCTCGGAGTAGAAATTAGAATGTTTGTAAATAACATTTCTATTCCAATAATATTATGTAATATCTAACCAAAGTGTCGGCAGCTTGTTAGTATATTTTCTATATTTTTGTTAGCATCAGCTTAAGTTTTTATTTAATACGATGAGATCAGTGGTACTATATTTTTCATCGTCGTTCCACATATTCATATTTTTAATGAAAAAACACATGTACTTAATTTTTCACATATTACATATAATTGAATATTACTTTTGAAGTAGCGATGGTTTTCGCTTTTTACACAATCACCATGACTGAAACTTAAGCTTTTCCTGGACTACTTTTTATACATTATATACCTACTATTAGTGCATTGCCTTGTTGTAATATTTATTTACTTACTGCATGTAACTAAATGTTTATTGTACCTTATTATTATTTCACAGACATTAGATGACAAAGACATCAAACGCGACTTAACACTGCCCCAGCTACGAAAGCAGCTCGGCCTTGTTCAACAAGAGCCGGTGATGTTCGAAAGATCCATCAGAGACAACATCGCGTATGGAGACAATTCTAGAGACGTTCCTCTAGAAGATATCATGGCTGTGGCAAAGCAGGCTAATGTACATAACTTTGTGGCCAGCCTTCCTTTGGTGAGTTGCCTACGCTTAGCTTTTCTATAGAATAGAAAGGCGAGATGTGTGGTCATCCTTAATAATTGCGATAATGGGTTTTAAGGAAGAGAGACTGTCAGATTTTTTTTTAGAATGGCGATCATGGAATGTACGACGTAGCGTAAATAGTCTACCTACCAATTGGATTAACGACCAAGAATAGAAACACCTGAATAGAATATGGTGTAAGGCCAGCAAACCAAATGTCATTCAATATATATAACGTTTCTCCAAGTGTGAGTTTTTAGATTCGGTTAAAAATTGTATTTCTCCATTTTCAAAAAAAAAACTCCCGACAGTCAATAGACGTCGCTATGCATATTTAAATCGCGGTACAAGGACTTAAACGCGTTTACGCTAGCTATAAATTTTAAAGTGTTTTTCTTTGTTGTTTTTGTATTTTATGTACAAGAGATACGCTAAGGTACCATTCGTGCGCGAGTCCAACCGCAATTGGTCTTTTTTAATTTTTATGTTATCTTCACCCAATTTCTTAATTTTAACTCCCTATATTTAACCACATCAACCTCAAAGTTCCTCCCTTTCCCATTATTCTGTGATACGATAAGACAGTAAGATGTGTATCAGGGGTACGATACGGTGCTGGAGGCCGGTAGCGCCGCGCTGTCGGGCGGGCAGAAGCAGCGTGTGGCCATCGCCCGCGCCCTGCTACGGAGCCCCCGGGTGCTGCTGCTAGACGAGGCCACCTCGGCATTGGATGCTTCTAGTGAGAAGGTCATTACTCCAAATTATCTAGTATTCTATACATATAACACAGTATAGTTCATTCGCTAAGATAGTGTCGATACATTCGCACGCATTTATGGTTATTATAATTAAATATATTATTATCCGAGAGTAGTGTTAGGAGCCTCCGAAACCGGCGTGTTTGTATTAAGAGAGTAATGAATGTGGATCGATAAGTACGTAGAGATGGTCGTTATTACAATAACAGGTTATAATAACATGTTATCCATGCACAACAGATAACGAAATTATTGAA
>DVZL01007657.1:0-10644 GCA_018236625.1 Lasaia peninsularis
AAAAAATATATATATTGTATTATATTCGAATAAAAAATAATACGAAAATGCAATCTTTTGGTCATATAGACCAGTTCTATATAAAATCTAAAAAAAAATTAATAGAGTAGTAATTTATATATTGGTATTATAGAATCGTAAACATTACGTATATAGTATTAATTACATTGAAGATGTTTCGGTGAATTCATTTGGATTCTTGGAATGCCGTGTTGGTCCGTGACTAGCAATGATACTTAGGGCGAGTATAGGTGATGTGATGTGTCATTATCAACAAGACAAACGAGGGTGGAGTGCTGTGCATCAAATTGTCCGTGTAGGTATCCGCCCTCTTATCTCTTTCTGTAACAATAATTTTACTATGTTATACGATTAAAAATACAGATTTTGTACATTATACAAGAATCCATAAGAACGTGTTCCATAAACTACTTTCTTTTTTGTACAGATTAGCTTAGTACAGATCTGGTGTAGCGGCCATTGTTTGGCGTGTAAAATAGGCACAAAGGCCACAGAGGCCACAGTGCCAATCTGATAGACGAACGTATTGTAGCCGATATCTCATTTTCCGGTCGTCTATCTACTTGCAACCTTAAGGCTTTTTTACATTTTCTATGGTTTTCAATTTGACGGATAAATCATGAAAGCGAGAAGATAAATATAATCTCTTTAAATATTTCGAAATTAATAAAAATAATTATATTCTTAATTTTAATACGTCGACTGTTAATAATTTGCCTACCAAATTAAACGATTCTTTATAAACTCGTACAAACGTATAGGTTTGTCAGACCCTTGCGTAAATAATTACGTGAAGAAATATCACGACAGCAGTTAAAGGTTAAAAGAGACTGAAAGTAGAACAATTTTTAAAGGTTATGGAACACAAATATTGTCTTTTTTACTGTTACTTATTTCGAAGGCTTCCTAACCTTTGAATCATGATTAGGAGTCTTACAATGAACTCTGTAAAAATACATCATAATTATTAAATTACAATGTCCATGTAAAATATAAAATGTCCATGTAAAAGTGATTGATATATCAACGTAAAGGCTAACTACTAAAATTTCACACACGTATTTATATTACGGCGTTTGATGTGCCTTAGTAGTCTTAATTCGCGCTTCCAACCTTATGGTAGTCCAGGTTTGAGGTAGTTCCTCATGTGGGAGGTCTTCTGTGTAGAATAGGCCAACTGCCTTCCTACCAGGTAGCTCGTAAGAGGCGAGCTTAAGTTAACTGGGTCAGTACCAACATGACCATTGATGGTAGAGTGCTGTGCGGCAACTTGCCCGGGTAGGGATTCTCCGCCTATTCCGGTCTAGAGAGTAGAGTAGCCGGTAGACATTCACATAAGGTCTAACAGCCCGACCACAGGGCAGCGGCGCATATAGCGCTACGATGTATATGGTGTTTCTAGGCTACGGTTGTCTCTTACCATCAGGAGACTCGTGTACCTGTTCGCAGTTTTATACCATGAAAAACCCGCTATGTATAAAAAAAACAAAATTAAGTATATTTTCTAAATACAAAGGAAACATTGTGAGGTAACTTGAATGCTAGGATTGGACCTGATTGCCCTTCTAGGTTGCGAAGGCAGTTGCTCTGTGTAAAAATTGGCACCCTTGACAAATTAGGTAGCCGACCCCGATATAATTTGATGTGACTTACAAACGGGATAACGATACGACGAAAAAGTAGATCTTATGACGTAGAAATTCACTACGAAAGAATTTTTCAAAATTCAAACCCCAAGGGAGTAAAATAGGGGCTAAAATTTTGTATTAACTGAATACATCAGAAAAACCGCGGCATAAACAGCTAGTTAAATATAATACGTTTTAATATACCTATAATATTATTGCTAACATACTTGACACCTAGGTCTACGAACGTACGTACTGACTAATACTATTACATGAAATAAACCTATTGAACGATAATGTAGAAAGACTAAGATTACTCAAGTCTATTCAAACTGTCGAAATCGAAAACAAACATTTATTTAGCAATATAAAAATCCATTTGAGCGTGTTCCACAGACTACTTTCCACTTTGTACAGATTAGATTAGTATAGATCTGGTGTAGCGGCTATTGTTTGGTTTGGCGAGTAGGCTCGGAGGCGTACAATGGCTCCGTCCGATAATGCTTGCAGCCCGAACAATCAATCTTTGTGCTATTACGATGTTTTAGCGCCTTGATGTATTGTTTCAACTTCAATAAAGTTTTGATAAATTTCACCGTATTCTCGTCATGCCTTTGTTTTAAATGAGGCGTCGGATATTGATTAATAAATTTGACGGATAAATAATGTTGTTGTAATTATTTACTGTCCGTTATTGAATTTCGGTCTTAATTTAAAAGACAAATGATCGTCCTTTAGGTGTAATTGGATTATTGAATGAGTTGTTTTTAATAAATGAGAACAGATGGTGGATAGATTGAAATATTATGGTACAATCGTTGCGAAAACACGCAGACAGTTATTGAGTTTTCTAAGTAACACCTTAATATTCTATTTCCTGCAATTATTAGAATTACTTTATCTAGTACTTTTAAACAAGCAATTCTTGTATATTTATTCTATATTGTCCATCGTTGGCGCTTGGTGAAACTTCCACATACTCATATTTTAAATTAGAAACACATGTACTTTTTCACATATAATTTATAATTGAAAACTATTTTTTTAAATAGCCAACCGGTTTCGCCTTTTACAGCATCATCAGGGCTAAAACTTAAGTTACTTGTATATTTATTTATATACCTATCTATTTATACTGGTGATTTCGGGGACGGGTCTAACGATTTCCCTGAAATTCAGCACCTTTGGGTTTTGGGGGGTAAAGTGCGCTCTCATATTAGTCAACATTATAGGCCTCAATATGGGACGGGTGGCCAATCCGTTACCACTCAGGCATACATTTTATCGCAGACAATCTTCTGTTCAAGTAAACTGAAATTGGACTTGGAACTTTGTTCGAAAAGTCGGGATATCTGGATCACAGAAGCGATGGCACAATGAGTAGTAACTAGTAGCTACAATAAATATTTAGCTGCGCATAACTTACTGAATGTTTTTATCTTTCTTTTTAGGCATCCAGAGACATCAACTAATTGATAACTTTACAAAAACCGTGTACTTTTCCCTATGGCATTACACTATATATAAAGCACTTGAACCTAAAAGGACCGAGGAATGAGTGAATGAGAAATGCTAAATAGGAGTTGAAAACTATCTTATCCTTCGGCGGTGTTTGTGATGAGGGACTTATATACAAGCAGATATATAATAACAGATAGCAAAGCTCTTTCATGAATTTAATCAATTTTTTTTTGTATTTTTAATCTTTCCATAGAAAATGTCTTGTCATTCTTACTTGACTAATTAATTTTGAGTATAATCTGCAAAGTAACCCGGGATAACATAGAAATGCCATTTCATAAAGTTTTGATAAAATATTCGGAGGTTTGGTTCAAAGTAACGTAGGCGTAGTTTCATATAATAATACGAATCCTAACTAAATAATCCGCGACTTGCAAGTCATCGCTTTTACAATATTGCTCTTTGTATAAACCTATTTGCTTAGAATATATTTTTACATTTTTTTTATTACTGCGCACTTTATTATAAAAGTAATGTACATAGTTTCAGTAGAGTTTTAGATCGGATAAAAGCTTGGTTAAAACTCCGTTTCTCGACCGTTACCATTAATTTTTATTAATTGTAATATAAAAGATAAAATATATAGAGTAATCAGTTGTTATGTTTTTTTAACTAGATGGTTTTTCGGTCAAAGTTACTACGTAAGTAAGCACTCTGTATAATCGAAGAATAATGAAGTCCAAAGCATACCTTAAGTTTGAGTGATTTAGATCTTGATGTTACCCACCATTTCGTAAATAAAAATTAAGAAGTACCATTTCATCTAATCAGATCTTACCTCTCTCCCGGTAACCTGTTTCGATATCAGTTTAACTATTGCATATCTATAAAAATTAGCAAGTTTCGTTGTGATAATAAAAATGGACCAACAAACAAAAAATATATAATAAAAATTCAATTAGTAATATGTAAGCAACATTATAATATTAGTAGTAATATGTAGTTTATAAATTTAATTTCTAGGTTATTCGACTTGCTAGTCACTGACATTCTATTAAACAAGAGAAAGTGACCACCATTACTTACTAATATTGAACACCGAAATATTTGTGATTGCTTCTGTAATGCTACGGCTTATATTATAGGTGGCCGGTAAATTTATTATACTATAAGTATGATACTTCAGCCTTAGGTTAATTGGTAACACACTATTAACATCTATGGTGTTTATATGTAAAGTTATAATATATTCCATCCACTATATTTGTTTATAAAATATGAAAAAAGTACTTACCAAACTTTTATTCGGTTTTTATTTTAACTAAGTGCATTTTTATACTACTTCGTAGTTAAATATAAAGTTACGTCAGAAAGCATTTTTAAGTCGAATCTTATTAGCTATTAATATGATTTATTCTTGAATTATGAAAGTTGTTAAAACAGTATGGAGCGAATTATGAAATATGCTTTTGGTACGTGATGGGAGTTGTCGCGAGCGCACGACTTCCCAACTGTGGCACGTGGGTTCGACAGTTCCCTATAAAGATGTTGAAGACATGACTTCCGCTTAATCTTCTTGATACTGGACTTTCATCTTGTTTGGAAAATTTCAAGAATAAAGAAAATATATATTTTTATGGTATTGGCAAACAAGCCGACTTTTTTCCGATGGTAAACAATATACGTCGCCTATAGACACTAAATAAGGTAATGGTGTATTGACAATTTGAAATGAGATGCAATAAAATGAAATGAGATGAGATAAAATGAAATGAAACGAGGTGAAATGAGATAAAATAATATGAAATAAGATGAAATGAGGTGAAATGAAATGAAACAAAAATGATTTATTAGACGAATATGTGTGTAAAAGTTGTTACAAAACAAAAATTTTTAATATTTTACTAAAATGTGGAGTGCAAATATTTTAAAACATAATTTATATTTATTTATTGAACTATATATTATTATATCCTAATTGTCTTATTATTTTATAACATTAATTTACTACTCAAGTTATTTTAACCCTAACTGCCATAAACTACTTGCAAAAAGCTTCTTGCAAAAGCAAGTTAACTGGCTACCTTACCTCCTCAAACCAGAACACGACAGTCGCAAGCATTGACGTTATAGTGGCAGGAATAGGTAAGGCGGTGGTACTAATCCGGGCGAGTGGTTGCAAGACTCTACTACCTAGTCAACGTCACGGTGTTAGTGACGCATGAACCTTTGATTTCTCTGCCTACCCTTCCGGTGTTACCATATTTTTAATTATTTGGTAAAAAAATTATGAAATAAGTTTATCTGTTTCTCCATTTTAAATATAGAAATATGATAAAAAAGCTCTGAATGTTCTGGAATAAAAATTTAATTGATGTAAGACAACTTAGTGTTTTAATTAAAAAATATATTAACAATGTAAAAATTAAGACAAGATATTTTATACTCCACAGCTGAAGAAATATTTAGGATTTACCTTCGGTGGAGTTAATATTCTGTGTTATCTTGATAAACTTACTGTCTACAAGGCCGAAGAATTTGGCTTGATTGTTTGTAGGTAAGGTGTTGTCTAGAATATCAAATTAGCGGTTCATTTTAAGGTTGCGTGCCGAAAGGAACGGAAAAACGAAAAAAACGGAACCCTATTTTTACCAAGACTCCGCTGTCCGTTTGTCTGTCTGTCTGCCATCAGACTGATTATTACGGACCGTGATAGCTAGACAGTTTAAATTTTCACAGATGATGTATTTCTGTTGCCGCTACAAGAACAAATTAAGAAAAAAGACAAAATAAATATATAAATGGTTATTCCACACAGTTACAGTGATTTTTTGTCGTTTTTGTAGATAGCGGTGATAGAGTTGAAGTTTTCACAGATGATGTATTTCTGTTGCCATTATAACTAAAAATACTGAAAATAGATTCAAATAAACATATAACCATTTTTTTTACTTTATAAATATATTTAATACATTTTAATAACATAAATGCAAACGTCTCCAAACCCGGTGTGTTTATATGAAGAGATAAATGAACGTGGAGGAAGCTGGCAAGTGTGAAGGTATTGTGATACTTGGCATTCGGTGCTCTCTGCCTAAAGATACTGACACACGTGCTCATTACTAGCACGAAAACATGCTTTTAATGAGCAAGTGCTCATTAATAGCATGTGTGACATAACATTGCTAGTAATGAGTATGTTACGTTAGTTAGTAATTTGTATACGCTCGTTTTAAGCATGCTAATAAGCATGCCTTTTTTTGAGCACGTGTGTCAGTACCTTAACGCACAAGAGACCTGGCGTGATGATATGTGTGTTTTTAAATTATTTTTCTTTAGTGCATTACCTTTAAAATACTTATCGCATCCCTTCTCGTCGTGTAATAATACATTACTTAGGTCACACGTATTGTTATATACTCATTTTTACGTTAAATTTACAACGCAAATGTGGATGGCTATTGATGCTAGAGGAGACCTAGATTGACATTCCTTGAAAAAAATACTAGTGTAATATTGAAAAACGATATCAAGAGTCTCAGAAATCGGAGTGTCTGTGCAAAGAGAGTATAAAATGTGGAGAAAGTTAAACAAGTATATTTACGATCCCTAGGGCATTTGGTACTGTAGAGGTTGCATATCATAATATGCGAACTCTACGGATTGCACAAGCCGGAATATAACGCGCGATTCCAATTTTGAAATAATAAAAATATAACTTAAATTGTAAAAGAATATTTTATAGAACAGATGAAGACGAGATGTCATAGGGATTACATATTTTATAGTTATTTTAAAGAAGCAACAATAAAAGTGCATTATAAATAGAAAGTGATTTTATATGTATTAATAAAGTTATTTTATAAAAGTATCCCCGATTCCCGGCAAAACTTATATAATCAAAAGGATCTGAGCTATGAAGACCGATCCCCTTACAATTGGTGGAGGCGCCGGGTACCACCAATTGTAAGGGGGATTGGTCTTCGTAGCTCAGATCCTTGCCTACCCCGAGACCTGGCGTATGTATGTAAAGCAGCAAAGCCATGATGGAGAAATTCGACCACAACATTTAAAATATAACTTTAAGCTAAATAGTTTATACGGAAAAAGCCGCTGACAATACTAATAGGAAATATTAAGGTTTCAACTAATTTTAAGTCGTAGCTTGCTCAATCTTCCCTATCCCTGCTAAGATAGCGTCATGCGCACCAGTGTTTACCATTACCGTGTTCCATAAAGGATAGGGTAACCTGTAAATCTCGGTAAAAATATACAAATCAGTAACATCGATTGTGAGTATATCCGATAATTTTCTCTTGGATTTAATTCTTTTTAGTTATCCGTTTTATTTTGTACTGGATTTTTACCAAAGCCTTGTATGTGTGGCTTGAAATCTGCAACTGAATTTTGTTACAGCTATTTTCCACGCTTGGGCTGTTTGTCATACGCTTCGGCTCGCATGACACAGGACAATTAGCTAAGTGGCATCATACTCAATCTGTTGTGGCCGACTTTAAAATATGTCGGAAAAGATATTAATTTTCATGAAGCCTGTGTATCGGTATGTTTTTTGAGATAAGGTACTAAAGCTCGGCTACGGTAAGGGTGCTGCCACACTGCTGTTTAAAAATGTTTACAAACATTAGAAAACATTTCTTAAGATATACTACTATAGCCAACCAGTGGCGGCGGTAGGTGTGAGTGACGTCAGTCACTACCGACTGTCTTGCACATCGCAATTTTTTTTCCTATTTTGTTATTATAATATCTTTTCCTATTTTCGTACAAACCTTATTGATCATAGTGAGTGGTAAAAAATAATAAAACTTGTTTACTCTTACATTATGTTATGATATTATGACTTAATTAATTTAATGGGTTTTCTTCCTGTGAAGTAAGAGGCCTCGCGAACTTGATGTCGCCGATGTCCAAGTGTGGTTTAGCGTCGCCACCGGTACAAACAACTGTTAACTCAAATAGGGACTTCAGCGTCTATATTTAGAACCGATGTATCAACGCATGGATATAATAAATTCTAGAAAAACCCTTTTAATTAATAGAGTTAAATTAAATGTTTAATTAATATTATTTTTTGGTGAATGTAGTTTCTTTCACTTTGCTGTTTTATTAAGTTGTATTTGATGCCGGATTCGGGACAGTTTTGTTTATTATTTATCGAGTAAATTATTTATTTGACACAAAAAATCATATGAAAATATTCCTTAGTAGACTAAAACTGCCATGTTTACTGAAATAGCATGCGTAAACGCGACTGTTGTACCCACCGTGTGTTCGCATTTTCATGAAATGTATAGATTTGTTAGCCCATCAATTTTTTTAACATAAAAATTTTGTTATAGAAATGTATTATTGTTTACTTATCGCTTCTCAAAGAGACAACACACAATTTCTAATGCGTCTTCCTATAGTATAGACTACTTAAAGGTAAATAAGGTAAAATTTTCTTTAAAAAATATTGTGGGTGTTTTTCACGTAAGTGTGTATCGGCATACTGTCAGTATGCAGCGTTAAATTCCAAAGTGCAGTGTATTCCAAAAGGGAACAATAGTTAGTGTTGTTTTGCCTGGTGTCAAATGCAACTGTGCTAACTAAACTACAGGCAGATGCAAAATTCCAAACCCCCGCCTCGCACTAACATATTTGTAAGGTAAGTTTTTAGTGTTATTTTTTATTAAACAACAAATCAACATTTATAAAAAATAAATAAGTATCGCTACGCCCATATCCCCGAAGGGGTAGTAAGAGATGCATACTTATGAACTCACGATTAGCCGACGATATTACGTCCCAAGACGTGGTAAGGTTTGCTACCTTTCGTTCGTCGTTATATCGGGCATAAACTCAATCGTTTTTAAGATTTTTTTATGGGATAAGATAGCGGACAAGCACAGGATGGTTTGTTGATGATAATGTTTTGTTTTGACTCAATCGTTTTTAAGATTTTTTTCAATTTTTTTATGGGATAAGACAGCGGACAAGCACAGGATGGCTTGTTGATGATAATGTTTTGTTTTGACCGTTGTAGATGCATCACTGTCTGTGGTCGGGCTGTTAGACATGTGTCAAGGATAAACTAGAAAGACTCATAAAACAAGTTACCCTACATGGAAATTGAATCCGGGAGCTCGTTCATCAAAGTCAAACACCAATTACCCTATATAGAGGTGATTAAAATGTTTATTTTTCGCATGTCTCTTTACTATTTTTTTACGTTGTATATTCGAAAGAGGCAATTTGGAACCAAATAATCATAAAAATAAAGTTTCCGCAGAAATTACGTCGTCAAGTGCGCAATTTGTCTTGGAACATAAGTTCTCACTTCTTAGTGAATTAAAAAAATCTTTCTTCACGTGATAACTGTGAAAGAGCCACCGTCCTCTATCTACCTACTAGTACAACGACGAGAATCACTTTGCCATAAGATTGCCCATAAGAGATCTCATTTTAGGCTAGGAGTTTATAGTACATCCGCGTTGAGAATGCATATTTCTCGTCACCCGCTGGTCTATTAACCAATCAAACTACTCATAATCAGAAAGTTAAGTACGTAGTAACTAGTTGACATTATTTTACACGAAACAATTGCTTGCAATAATAATCCTATTATTACTTCTCTGTTTTTTTACTGAATACCCGTGTTCGGTACTCGAGTCTCCTGATGGTAAGATACAATCGAAACCTACAGACATTTTCCTGTGTCGCTGTCCTGTGATTGGGCTAGATCGGAACACGACAACATCATTATGGTGGCAGGAATAGGTAAGGCGGCGGATCCCTACCCACACTCTACCACCAGTGAAACACTATCTTTTAACGCGAACTTGATACTGATATTTAGTACACAGAGTACATCACTATATGGAATAGTATCTTCTGACATACCCACTATCAAACCACAACACAGTCGTCAATATAATATCTCAACTGAATACATATAAAAAAGTAATATTTTATACAGATTCAATTATTTTACACGTCATTAATATCGAGATTGATTTCGACGCAGTCCCTAACGATACATGAAATATTCACACTCATTAAATCACGTGGCACGTAAGTGGAGTGCTGCGAGGGTTCCGTCGATCAAACCCAATATGAATCTGAACATCACGCACTGAATTTATGTTTTGATTATAATAATAACGGTATTTGAAAGTGAATTTTGCGAGTGTTATACTTCATTAGTACTTATTGACGTGAAAATTTCTTGTGGCGCGTCGAGTGTTTTTTGTCAGCGGCAGTCGCGGCGTGACGGAAAAAAGTTATCCTACTAATGTTATAAACGCGAACGTCTGTACGAGTATGTATGGATGAATGTATGTATGAATGTTTGTTACTGTTCCACGAAAAAACTACTGGAGGGATTTGGATGAAATTTTACAATAATATGTCTTAATTATGAGACTAAAACATAGGTTAATTATTCATAGAATACTTTAAAAAGAGGGCATGTTTTTACGTTATTATTAATGTTATTAAAATAATTCAAGCGAGCAAAGCCGCGAGCGGAAAG
>DVZL01007658.1:0-10644 GCA_018236625.1 Lasaia peninsularis
ACAAACAAACAAACAAACAAACAAACAAACAAACAAACAAACAAACTTTTCCTCTTTATAATATTAGTATAGACTAGAGTACACGCGTGGATTACTATAGTAGACCAGGGTTACTTTTTTGGCGGTAACTTTTTAATTTTACGTGCTAAAAACTAGTGATTCCAGGTAAGCCTCGTCTAGTATATTTGTCGCAACCTCAGTTTTTCCCGTGACCCCCATACGTTCGCAGGTGTGAGATTTTTGGGGCCAAAAGTGCGGGCCTCTTAAAGTAGTCCGTGCGTGTATTGGTGTACTAAAATCTGGTAAGCACTTTTTCGTGTGTTATCGATTTTGAACGCTAAAATAATGTTCTCCAGTTATTATATGTATGTATATTTGGATTATTATTGAATTTTTGTTATTTTGAAGTTATAAAACATACATTATTTTCATATTTTTATATTTTTACAGATTTATCACCGTTTATGTCATGGATGATTCACAGGTGGCGAGGTGGCTTCATGAGCTGGATATTGATGATGAAGATGAAAAAATTAAGCTAAAACCAGACTTATAGGCCTTAGTTTGTGGGCTAGAATCTCAGGAAAATGAAGAGGAACCGTTGAGTAAATCTCATGAAACATATGATTCAGACAACGCACTACTCTCGCAACTAGCATCTGGAAGGCACGGTCTAGTCTACGAATTAACTAATGGTACTATTTGGCACAAAGACATAGGTATAATTGGTAACATGAACTCAAACCTAAAAC
Organism: Lasaia peninsularis; assembly: GCA_018236625.1. Classification (NCBI taxonomy): domain Eukaryota; kingdom Metazoa; phylum Arthropoda; class Insecta; order Lepidoptera; family Riodinidae; genus Lasaia; species Lasaia peninsularis. Next base: position 753 of record DVZL01007658.1, read on the forward strand.
GTTAGGATTAGATCACCGGGCCAAAAAAGGAGATACAGCTAAGAAGGCTAAAGTTCCATTATTCTGTTTCGAAAGGAGCCGAGAACTAGATAAAATGGTTCTGAAATTTTTTCCCGATAACTTAATTTTAGGATTGGAGCACTTTTGGGTAGCACAATTCAAGAATCGCAAGAGGTTTAACATGATTTGACACCAAAGACAGGACGTGTTGGTCAATGTTCACCCTGCTCGTGAGCCCGAAATCGATACACAAAAAAATGATGCAAGACTGGCTACAAATGAATTTGTCCCGATCACCAAGCAGTAGTATATCCTGATTGTTACAAAAACAGAGAAAAATGTGATTAAGTTTTATGTTAATTGTTACTAAATATATTGATCTCAGAAATGCCATTTTTTTACTATTTTTCAATTATTTACTGAATTACTAATTGTTTACTATTTAAAATAATATACATCTACTTTTTAATGTTGTAATAGTAAGTAAAATAAATTACTTTTTCATTCTATTCATTGCTTTAAGCCAATAATTGTAAATATACAATTTATTAACATTTTAAATTGGCCTACTATAGTAGGCCACGCGTGTATTCAAGTAAAAAAAGGGGCGCGTGTACTGTAGTGTTAAATAGGGCCGGATATCTCACTCGCATAAGATCGGTTCGGTTTGAATTTATCAACTGTCAGAAAGAGAGGTTAACCAGTTTAGAGCGAGTTAACAATATAACTCTTTAATTTTTTTTTATCGTTTATTATTATTTTCTTATGGAAATAAAAACTGGGAAAATTTCAAGAAACACAGGAAAAACAACGCTTATTTTTATGAATACGTACGCACCCTAAATATTTTGAAAAAAGTTTGTTCTTTTTGTTTTAGGAATTTTTACCCAAAGGGTTAAAACGGAACTAGTACTATCACTCCGCTGTCCGTTTCTCTCTGTTTATCATCAGGCTGTATCTCAGGAAGCGTGAAAAATAAACAGTTGAAAATTTCATGGATGATGTACATATTTCTGTTGCCGCCATAATAAATACCAAAAAAAACAACTTAATATATTTTACTTTATATTGCTCTTTGCTATTTGTTGTCACTTCTTTTAGTTTCAGTACAACGAACGACCCAAACTAGTCATATATGAACGTGGCGTTACTTTAAATATTAGTCGCTTTTTTAAATATTAACCGCGATATGTCGCTGTTTTTAATTTAATTTTTAATTCCTGTCTTTTAATTCAGTACAAAATGTGATTAGATTTCAATGTCTGACTGTGCGAAGTTCGCTAGGTCAGCTAGTATAGTATAATATAAATAACAATCACATATTTATTGGAGTCTAAGTTGTTAACAAACTACGGGCGTCAGCTCGGCAACTACTCATGTAGCTAAGTTTTTGAATTAGTGATATATCGTTGTTTGTGTTCTACACGCGTCGCTTATCTTGTCGAATATCGATATTGTTTGTATACCATAGTCTTATGGCTATAGTACAAACACCTCTCAGAGTCTTAGATCTGTGGTGTAACGGTACAGGTGTCGCTTGTTAAGACCGTTAACCACGTATTAACGTCCCGGGTTCAATTCCCAGGTCGGGCAACTTTTCTTAATTTTTTTTCAGATTTTTATGAATAAGCATTACATTGTTCGGGATTGGAATGTGCTCGAAGTGGCGATAGGCTTGCCAGCTATCATATCAGGGCCCTAGTACCTTGGCTAATCGTGGGTATGTTCTAGTATATCTACTGGACTTACGAGTCGTGGATATACTAGCACACTTCTGTCTACCCCTTTCGGGGATAATAGGAGTGAAGGTACCTCTCAAAGTCAACGATTCTATACTGTATTCATCATACTACTCCTAGCCTCTTTTGTCTGCTGGTTAGTGCTTCGGAGTTTCATTCCGGTATTCCAAACAAATTATTATTTGTAAGACACAGTAATCTATCTCTAGATACCTTTGATTTAGTTCTATTACCAGTTGTTGGAGATGTTATAGTAACATCTCCAACAAATGGTATTTATTATTCTTTACTAGTGAACCCGGCGAACTTCGTAACGCGTGACATCGACATCTTATAACATATTTGTATGGGAAAAATGAAAGTGTTTCTCGACTTTTTCCCAGTTTTTTTCTTTCAATAATAACTTTTCTCGGATAATAATTAACAAACAAAAAATAAATCAGCCAAATAGTTTCAGACTTTCTCAAGTTTTGCGCTTAGAAACACGTTTAGCGATTCACTTTGATTTATGTAGGTTAGGGATCGAATCCGAGCCTCATCGATTTGGCTCGTTAGATTAGTATGCTTAGGAATATACGACAAAGTGTTAGTGTTGCCCTATCTACATTTTACCGTACAGAAGTGCAAAATTTACGGTAATTGATAAACTACTACCGTACCGTTTGTTTGACATCGACCTACTCGTTCTTTTGATTTTCCAGCTTGCTATTGACTAAAATAAATAAATACCTAGTTTCTAGGGGACTGTATACATTTTTATAATAAAATTCACATTAATTTAGTTGCTTTACCTAATAGTAAGTTGAAACAGTGTATTAAACAAAAACTGATAAGCAAAGTGTATTACAAGATAAATTATTATTAAAGTGATAATTGGGATTGACTTTTATTCATGTTGTTATTAAAATGCTATTTGTTGTGTGTAATGTTTACAAAGAATTATTATTATATTATAATTATAAAAATTCCTTAAATGAATTATTACATTGCCATTTCTATTTTAAAATTAATTTACTGACACTTTGTATTTGACATTTATCATTTAAATTATAATTTGTTGTTATTTTTTTTAACAGTTTGCATTTCTGTTATGGTGTAATTATTTCTGTAAATTGACATTTAAAAAGAGATTCAAAGTGGTCCTTATTTAAATAAAAATATTAACTATATTTGTACGAACGCACTAATTTTGGTAAAAAGTGTGCTATTGATCGTGAATGTCATGTTTAAAATTCAGTTTTTGATTGAATTTATGAATTTAAAGGTTCTTTCAGTATCGCTATATTACAATGGTTCTCAATTATGTTACCAATATCTACGATTATCTCTACGAGCCCCTGTACTTACAGGAACTCATAGAGCCAGATTTGACAGAGGCTACGGGTTGGCGCTTAATAAAATTTTAATAATCAACTTACTTTCCATTTTTCAACAAGACCTGTCTGTGAAAGATGCTTCATTATTTGATGTTGTGAAATTACCATATATCGTGTTCCGTGCATTGTGCAATTCGTTCATATTACCGTACAAAACGGTTTAACGGTAATTACCATACTTTTGGCAACACTACTAATTTTCTGAATTAGCCTTTGTTGTTTGTGTTCAGCACGCATCGCCTGTCTTATCGAAGAACATTGTTTTGAGGTCTTAGTATAAACATCACTTGATATCGACGTTATTATTACATAGTTTGAAATATATGCCAACAGTTCCACTATACTATTGTTTATTTGTTCAAATACTATGGACGCATTTAGGTCATATGTTACCTAACAAAATAATAGATTACATGTATGTAAGAAAATAAGTAATGTAAATAAATAACACTTTATCTATGTATATCTTTTTCATAAATCTTATTTGCAATACGGTTGTAATGTTTAACAAATCAATATTTTCAGATGCACAAGATAAAAAAAAGTATAAACTTTGATTTGAAGGGTAGAATAGTTGGTAAAGTATTAGTCGTTAGCTTTACGGACCTAGTATCTAAAGACCATTGTCTTTTACTAAGAGAGTCATGTGCTTGTTCGGTGTCTCATGATATAAAAAAAATGGCAAAGTGCAAATCGGACTCGCATATGAAGAATAACGAACCTTATCTACCAACTAACAAAACTGTAGTAGCATATAATAAGTAATAGATTGCGCGATGCATATTAAAGCAACATCTGTTTCCTTGCATATACCGCGATCTAAATATGCATAGCGACATCTATTGGTCGGGTCTGGCTGTTCATTGTATAGGAGGCCCTTAAATATTTAATTTATTCTGATTTTTAGTATTTCTTATAGCGGCAACAGATATTAATTATATGTAAAATTTCATCTGTATAACTGTCACAGTTCTTGAGATACTGCCTGGTGTTGTCACCACTAATGGACAGACAGACGAACTAATTAATAGAGTCAGGCGTTACTTTGCGGAAATTCATACTCTAACAAAAATAAAATTAATTAATTTGCCAATTCCGCAACTATATCCACATTCCACAACACTTTGTTGGTGCTCCTAAACAGTGTAGTGGTTGTGTGTAAGTTATTCGGGTATTATTTGGGGTCTTCGAATTTAGGTAAGCACCTTTCTTGTACTACATAAAGTCTTTTCTGTTTAAGCACGCTACAATAATCACAATTATTTTCGCGGAATTGGCAAACTATTTAATTTTATGTTTTGTTAGACAGACGAACACCAAAGTACCTTAGTAGACGAACCCTTACTAATAGTAGGCCGTTTTTGTCATATGTTACCTTAAAAACTTATTAAAAATATTTAATATTCCAGTTCTAATTTTTCAAATTTCCATGATAAGGAACAATCGATTTAAGATACAAAATAAAATAATATTTCACAGTCAAGAAAATTTAGACTTTATTTGATAATACGAAGGGCTAATTCTCGCCAGCCCATACATGCCTTTCGATCCAGTCTAGGAAGCTGGGAACCTTTGTGTAGAGCCCAGGGGTGTAGAGCTGCCCACATTTGTCAGAGTAGACCCCGAATGTTGTCACTCCGATTATCATATTCATCTGACCCTCTTCCGTGTTTATTATTTTAAATTGTAACGGTCCGCCGGAATCTCCCTGGAAAATTATGTTGCCATTATTCATTTAATTCATAAACGGTTTATATTATTAACTAGATGTACCCGCGACTTTCAATTGGTTTATTTTATATGATTCTAAAATAAAAGTATCCCAAGTTACTCTTTATTACATTAGCTATTTGTCTCGTTAAAATCGGTATAGCTGTTTTAGAGATTCATTGACCAACATGGGGGAATTAAATTTCTCCCGTGTTGGTCCGGGTTCCGTTGTAGAATAGGCCAACTGCCTTCCACTCAGGCAGCTCGTAAGAGACGAGCACAGGGTCTATTATCACCAACACATGACACACTGTGACATTGACTAGGTGGTAGAGTCCTGCAACGACTCACCCGGATTGGTACCACCGCTTTACATATTACTGCCACAATAGCGTCAGTGCTCACCATTGTCGAAAACTTACTCAGGCAAGAGGAGGCATCCCAGCCTCAGGGTGGCAACGCACCATTTCCACCTTTGGTGTCTATAGGCGACATGTATTTCTTACCTAAAAAAACAATTTTAACAGTTAAAACACTTACATTGCAAGTATCAGATGGGGCCCCAATATTGCCAGCGCAAATCTGCCGATCCACTCCCCACCAGTTCCTGTTATGAAATGTTTCCAATAGTCTATCACAAGTTTTTGTCTTGACTATGCTCACTGCTACAACCTTAAGCTTATCATTTAGAGTTGTTTGAGCTGCGGGCTCTGGAATAATATCAACATTTGATTTTTTTATAGTATAAGACAGCACCCTCCACCACCCTCCCGGCACCAGGGTCTCCTGATGGTAAGAGAGAACCGTAGCCTATAGACACCATAGATGTTGTAGGTGCGCCGCTGCCTTGTGTTCGGGCTGTTAGACCTTATGCGCAAATCTACCGGCTACCCTACCCCCTGGACCGGAACACGACAATGTCATTATGGCGGCAGGAATAGATAAGGCAGTAGATCCCTATCCGGGCGAGTTGCTGCACAGCACTCTACCGCCAGTGGTCATGTTGATAGTGACCCAGTTAATCTATGCTCGCCTCTTACGAGCTGCGTGGTAGGAAGGCAATTGGTCTACACAGAAGAACCGGACCAACACGGGCATTTTTATTTGCTATTTGTTCCTGCGTTTTTAGTTGCTTATTTTATTTTATACATTTCTAAAATAAAAGTAGCCTAAGCAATCCCTTCTTGTATCAGCTTTCTACCAGTAAGTCTCGTCATAATCAGTACAGCTGTTTTAGTGACTAGCGGGTACAAAAAGACAGACATACTATATCCCTAATAATATTATAAACGCGAAAGGAAGTCTATCTGTTTGTCTGTTACGCTTTCACGCCTAACCCATTTTGATGAAATTTAGTACGCAAATAGAGTTGACGTTAAGGAAGAACATAGGCTACTTTTTAACCGACTACATTAAAAAGAGGGTATGTTTTTACGCAATAATAAGTATTATAAGTCGGAAAAAGGTCTGCCCTAAAATTTTCTGTGTTATTAAAATAATTCACGCGGGCAAAGCCGCGGGCGGAAAGCTATTTACATTGCAACATACTTATACTCCAATTTGATTTATTTGTATAGATGATATTTTATACATTTCTAAAATAAAATTCTAAAATTAAAGTAGGTAACCTGAGCTACTTATTATTACGTTAGCTCTCTGCCAGTGAACGTCCCGTTACATAGATTAGCGGGTATAAATAAACAGACAGAAAAAAATTATAAAAAAATACTATTTATTATATGAAAGGCGGATATTGTAATATCCACAGAGTAAAAAAATTACCGCCGCCCACCCGCCGCGCGGCCTTCTGTGCTCTGTGATAATATCACATACAGATACTCCGATTTTTATATATTTTGTAGATAATCTATTTGAAAAATACAACAGATAAAAAGTTCCTAAGGTGCTCAATTCATTTTTGCTTTTTAAAGGAGCTCCCATACAAAAAACGTGATTTTTTTGCTCGATATTAAAAGTGGCAACAGATGCCTAGAATATATACAAAATAATTAATAATTAATCACTGGAAAAATAAACAATTAAATAAAAATAAAATAATTATTTAAGGGAACCTCGCTTAAAGCTAAAGCTTTTGTTGAAGTTTTTATAGATAACTAGCTGTCCGCCCGCGGCTTCGCCCGCGTGAATTATTTTAATAGTACAGACAACTTTCAAATGGCAGACATTTTTCTGACTTATAATACTAATCGCGTAAAAACACCCTTTTTAATGTAGTCGGTTAAAAAGTTGCTTATGTCCTTCCTCAAAGTCTACTCTATCTTTGTACAGAATTTCATCAAAATCGGTTTTGTGGTTTAGGCGCGAAAGCGTAACATACAGCCAGACAGACAGAGTTACTTTCGTATTTATAATATTAGTACGGATGATAATACGCTCGCTTAGAAATTTATGTAATACTCGATTTTACCATTAAACTATAAATATAAAACTTACATTGTAATTGTGTACTCAAAAGGCTTATCCACAAAGTTTGGTTAAAACCAATCCTTTGCTAAACACGAAAGAGATACATCAAGATCTATTAATACTATTTAATTCGAAGCGTGCGAAAAAACCCTTTTTGCGCAAGTACAACTTGCACTTGGCCTGAAACATATATCTATATTTCAACGGGTTCCTGCAGATAAGCTAAATGAATTTAATACGCAAGGGAAACCGTGGATGATCTTACCTAACATCATAAATATTTTCACTCACGTTCATCTGTGGAACCCCATCCGGTGACTGTCATCACTTCTTTGATATTGTCAACCTTTTTCTCCCCCCACAGACAAGCTGGTTGTAAGAATTTGTTGAACTTCAAAACTCTATCCAGTTCGAGCAGCGCTATATCGTTGTACTTGTAGGGAATGGTATATCTTGGGTGGACTATGACTTTCTTGATATTAACATCTACAACTGGCGGGAAATCTTGAGGTTGTAACTAAAAAAAATAATAAAAATACCTAATATTAAAAATATTTTTTTTTGTAAACTTGTTAAAGCCTTAAAATACAGCTGATTTTAGGGTTCCGTATCCGGTCTTTAGAGTCGGGTAAAACACGACCCTGTCACTAAGACTCCGCTATCCATTCATCCGTCTCTATGTCTGTCACCATGCTGTATCTATCAATATATATAAACAGTGATATAAAGTTAAAATTTTCAGAGGCGATGTAGTTCCGTAGCCGCTATAATAAAAATAACTAAAAACAGAATAAAATAGATATATAAAGAGCGCTCCCATACAACAAACGTCATTTTTTGCCGTTTTTATAGATGTGGGTACGGAATCCTTCATGCGCGAGTACGACTTGCACTTGGTCGGTTGTTTTATTAGATTTAGAATTACGTTCTTCTCACGTTATGGAAAGTTTACGCTAAAGATTCAGAGTATAAACTATGACATTTTCTAATATCGATGTAGGATTTGCTGCAATCGTTGAATACAGGATTTTTGTTGTCTTTCAGATTATGATATGGAATGAGATAAATAGATAACAGAAACTCTTGTTCCGCTCAATAATACATCTCTTGCTAAAATATCCTTTACAGAATTATACAAATCGATCTAACCTCAAAGTAAGAAAATTATATGCATGTGTTACGGGTGTTAGTCAACGACACTAATACATAGAAATACTTAAATAAATATCAATAATTCATTAAGCACCCAGTCCCGCTAATAGAGACATCCATGTTCATTGTACGTAAATCAACCCTTGTCGGGAATCAAAATGGGGCCTCAAGGTTTGTCAGTGGCGATAGGAATGTAGGCTAATCATTCTAGTTTTTAATGCTTCAGTGAAAGTCAACTGGTTCACTACCAACATGACTACTGGTGAAGAGTTTTATGCAGCAACTCGTCCGGGTACTACCGCCTTACCTATTCCTGCTGTCATAATGACGTTGTCGTATTCCGGTCCAGAGGGTAGGGTAGCCAATAAATATACACATACGGTCTAATAGACCGCCATAGGACAGCGACGCACCTATAACATCTATGGTGTCTATAGACCTCGGTTGTCTCTACCATTAGGAGACCCGTGTGTTTGTTTGTTTATCCCATAAAAAAGTTACTTACGATATTTGTAGTCCCCAATCTAACGACAGCTGGTTCCGTAGATGCAAGACCTGGATACGAAATGTTTGTGCAGTGGGCGGCAGTAAGTACGAAATTGGGGCTGATCAAACTTGAGCCACAGAGGAACCTCCAGGAGTTGTCAGTTGTTCTCCATCCTACTGCACCCTGAAAACATAAGAAAATGTTTGAAATTTAAGTGAAAGTTAATTTTAATATTAAAAATATACTTTAATTTTAATATTATTTTGTCTGAAATATAAAATAATAAGAATCTTCACGCAAATGTCCCAGAATGTGAATAACCTACAAGTAGCCGACGATAGGTCCCATGAAGTAACGGATGGGAATTTCGTCGCTATATCATACACAAATCCAAGTAACGTTGTTTTTCAGATAAAAAAACACCTCCACGCCCATTATCCCCGTAGAGGTAGGCAGAGATGTGCTAGTATTTCCACAACTCGTAAGTCCAGTACATATACTAGAACACCCACAATTAGCCAAGGTACTAGGGCTCCATGATGTGATAGGTGGCAAGCCTATTGCCACTTCGGGCACATTCCAATCCCGGGCAATGTAATGCTTACTCAAAAAAATGTGAAAAATATTCAAGAAAAGTTGCTCGACCTGGTAATTGAACCCGGGACCCTACGCGGCCAACGGTCTCAACAGGCGACAGGTGTACCGTTACACCACAAAGACAATCCTTAGTAATAAAAGATTTAATATTATTAAAACAAATATATAATTGTCATTTTGCCAAATCCTGCTATAAAACTTTTCACTTCAGAGTCTAGTTCTCTCTTAGTCTAGTTCTCCTGAAGATGCTCAGGTTGTGAGGTGAAACGTACGCTTAGAGTAAATTGTGTGTAGTGTTTGATCAAGTCGCATAATACTACTGTTTTTGTTTTGACCGCCTCGTTGGCCGAGTGGCTAGCGTACACGCCTAACCGCATCGACTAACCGCGAGGCTCGGGTTCGAT
>DVZL01007659.1:0-10644 GCA_018236625.1 Lasaia peninsularis
GCAACAAAGTTCAATTCAGCTCGTGTAAGTGCTGGGCACACGACGAGATGTTCACCTAACTATTCCCGCTCTCTTTTGACGCATAACTCTGTCACTATCTGGCATAAAGTGACGCGATAACCATGGTACTAGAGTGGTGTCGGCGCCACGCAATTTTGTAGGTACTTGTCACTGTAGGTAGGTACGGCCGAGTTGCGGAGGCCTGTCTTCACTTTCCATTAGGTGAGTTGAAGGTCACTATGCTAAGCTATCTGATATAAAAAAACGTTTTATTTTGTGAAATTAGTTAAAAAATACCTTTTTGTCAGCTCTTTCAGCCGTATTGAAGTGGAATGGCTGCGGACTTGTTGTAATAAAAGCTTCTTTTGTCTTATAATTCTTCTTCTGTTTTGTAGGACTTGGTGACCTGAACTTGTGGATGGATGAGTGGGATAGGGCGATGGGGGACGGATCCGTGGGTAGGTCACTGTGAGCTGCTGGTGTCGATATGCGGCTCTGGTCTCGCGCCATCGATGAGCCAGGGTATGTAGAGTTGCGGAGCATTTCCTCAGCTCTAATTCTTCTGTTAATTGATCTGAAAAAAGTTAAAACTACGCTGTTCCTTCATTTGAACTTTGTTTATGTTTTTTTAATCGCATAGGTCCGTCTCTTTTCAGTTCTATATGGAAATGATGATATTTTTTTGTTGTTTTTTTATAGAAGGAAACGAGTAAGTTGGTCACTTAGAAGAACATTTTTTTTATAGAAGGATCCAAAGTTATCTTAGAAATAATATTCACTAAAGCAATGTATGAAAATAATAACAATAATACCCACTCGTCAGTAAATCACAACGCAATAAGGAAGTAAGCATGAGTCTTAAAGGTATCGGAATCAGGGACAACAATTCGAATGTTGTCTTTTAATACTTCGAAATACAACGAACTTTCTTTAACTTCCTCTTTGAAGACAGTTAAAAACATTGATGTTATAATAAGGTTTGTATTCTGATGGTTCATATATCAGGGGTAAAGTAAACTGTAAGTAAATTATTGTTTGCTGAATATGTGTGTTAAAAGTTGTTATAAAACATTTTTTTTTATTATACCAACATAAATCTACCACAATGTGATGTGCAAATATTTTAACACATAATTTATAAAATAAATATTGTAAAAGTATATATTACATACTAATTATCTTATTATTTATAAACCTTAATTTAAAACCGGTCTATTTTAACCACAGAACACGGAATCGAGCACCGTTACGCGCGGCGGCGATTCCTTGCTCTGTGATTTTAACCCTGTCTACCATAAACTACCACCGCTTGTTGCTTGTCTTATCCCATAAAAAACAATTTTTGACTTACCGGAAAAAGTTGTCTTCTCTTCGTTTATCATAAAAATAATTTGAAAATAAGTTCTTAGGAATAGGTCTTGCTCTAAAGCGTTTCTTTTTTTTAGTCTGTGGTAAAACATTGGCAGCTCGCTCACAAATCTTCCCAAAACCGTTCTCTTCTCTTTTGGTAAAGCTAAATGGCTTCATTTGCGCTCGCATTTCAGCCTCGCTGTTTATTTTTGATATTGCTCGTCTGTTGGTAATGTTTATGTTTTCATATACTTGGTACTACAATATGTTGAATGTCTACAGTAACTATATAAAATATGCAAAAGTGATGTGGTGATGTGTAGAATAAGAGAGTGACATGATATGCTACTTTTTAACCCAATATCTAAACGGATTTCTAAGAGACAGCCAAATAACTTTAAAACACAGGCGTAGTGTTGAGCAACATCTAGTTTTTTAATAAATATATTTTAACTACTATGAATTTGTGGTTTCATATTGATTTATTAGTACTTACCCCCTTTAGGGCAGTCTGAGCTATGGGGATCAAAAGTAGCCTTTGCTTTTCTTCAAATAAAATATAATCTAATATCAGTTCAATCTACTTGTCGTGAGAATGTTAAAGAATCTATATTATAAAAAAAAGACAAGTGCAAGTTGGACTCGCGTACCTACAAAGGGTTTTGTACCGTTATCCGTAAAAACTGGAGAACCCTTTACATATTTAGCTTATTCTGTTTTTAGTATTGTTGTTATATCGTCAAAGAAATTAATAGACAGACATCGGAGTTTTAGTAAGAGGATTCCGTTTTTACACTTTTGATGCGGATCTCTAAAAAGACATAAATCCACATACTTGTGAAAACTTAACATGTTATTATAAACGAGGCACCGTTCAACCGTTTAATAGTATTTATCTGAAATATTTTAATAAATATAATAAAATATATATAGGTAATATATAGGTATTTTAAACTCTTAAATGAAATTCGTACCTATATGAATATAAAATCTATATTATGATAATTTATTATTATGAATGTCAGACTCATTTCGATTTGCAGCAGCACATTTTAATAAATAAACAAGAAAGCACAAATTTATTAGGTATATCCATAAAATTTAAACTTATTTATTAACAAACTAGTTTTTGTCCACGGATACGTCCGCGAAGTGAAAGTCGTTTAGATGTCCCGAGGAAATTCGTATAGATATTGGGATAATTTATACATTAAATAAATAAAATTGGAGTGTATGTACCTATGTAATATTTAAATAACCGCTTTTTACTAAAAGCATATGCACACTTGCCTAGCTTCTTCCACATTCATTAATCTCTTCATACAAACACGCCAGTTTCGAAGAATTTTGACACCACCCTCGAATAATACGCGAGCTATTTGGTCGTGGAATGGCAGCCGAGGTCTCCCCGCGTACCTTCATCCATCCACTTTCGCATTGTATACCAGTTTTGCCAATCTTTTATCTTAAATGAAGAATAAACAAACCCACTTATGCATTTATATATTAGTGTGAATATTACGGATCCTGTATTTTTAGACATCATTAAACCGAATAGGTATATTGAATTGCAAAACACGTTGCGGTTAAGCAGACGATAACTTATTATGCTAAATCGGTTTTAGACGCCGACCGCTAACAGATAACGTGTATACATACCTACTAATATTATAAATAGGAAAGCGAGTTTATTTATTTGTGACTAGTTGTGCACGCGACTTCGTCCGTGTTTTTATTTAATTATTTGATCTCATACATTTCTAAAATAAAAGTACCTAGGCTAAGCCGTTCCTTATTACATTATCTGTCTGCCAGTGAAAGTCCCGATAAAATCGATCGAGCCGTTTCAGAGATTAGCGGGCACAAACAGATAGACAGACAGACAAAAATTCTAAAAAATGTTATTTTGGTATATCGTCGTTGCAAATTTAAGACCTCTTATGTGTAAAAAAATCGATAAAAACCATCTACTAAAAAAATCTCCTACATTATTCTTACTATAGTTTTTCAATTTAATCAATAATAGCAACGTAAAAAGTAATAAATAATGATGTTGATTCCTATATTTTTTATTTTAATTTGTTTAATAACATTTTTTCAGTAGATAGTTATTATCGATTTTCTCCTAAAATTTATTTTTACTCATAAGAGGTGTTAAATTTGCAACGACGATATCTATCTTGTAAATATACATAGTATACACGTAAAAAGCGTATACCAAAAAGCGGTTATTTTAATATTACAAACAGACACTCCAATTTTATTTATTTGTATAGATATAAGTAGAAATTAGGTACCACTTATAAAAAAGTAGGGGTTGAAAGGATTATATTAATAAATTAATAGAGAATATAATATTTTATGTTAAAACTAATTTTTATATTATATTAACATAAGATACATAAATTAAATAAATACTCAGGTAATGAAATACAGACATCCATGTTCATCATACAAATGGCGGGCCTCACTTAGAGGGTCCGCGTCAATATTATTAGGTATCAAATATCTGTAAAAAAATATTATATTAGGTATTTTTGGGTTTATGAGATAACTAGCTGAGACGGACCCTCAATTTTAGATGGTACCCAAAATTCCAGCAGAATTTTGGGTACCATCTAAAATTGAGGGCTGTTTATTTGGGAAAAAATTAAACATTTAATTCAACGTTCCTAGAAATCCTAATTTTCTTTTTATTCTTCTCTTGACATTATTAAAGACAATAAAAGAAAAACAATATACATCAGCTGTATGTATATAAACCCGTATTTTATGTTACGATATAAATAAATAATTATTAAATAATATTTTTATGCAGCGCCATCTGTTGTCAAATTACTTATATTCTAAAGTAGCGCCATCTTTTTATAAAAGCCTACATTTTGTCCTTTGATAAAGGACCAACGCTTTTATTAAATAATTTTCGACTCAATAGATGGCACTATCTATGAATACAATTTTCCGTAGCTATAAACCGATTATCACAGAGGTTATAATATTATACAGAAGATAAATTTCAATTATAAATAAATCAATTACAAATTTCAATTAAAATAGATAACTATTTCGGATATTATTAGCCGTTTCGGAGATATCATTACATACAAATAGGTATAATATACGTATACAACAATTGCTTGTTTAAGACATACCTAATGTAATATTCTTGACTAGCTGTTGCCTGTGGCTATGCGAGCGTCTTCAAATGATTTAGTGTTTACAAATATTATGTCCCATTTCACCCTATTCGGGGTTTCATTTTGAAATATCCTTACTTCGTGGACGCTACGTCATGAGAGTAATATTTTTTCGAAAATTTAAGTTTCTAGCCCTAAGGGTTTGACCTGTGCGCTAATGTATCAGTCAATCACTTTTGCCTTTTATATGTATATATAAAAAAGCTACTAGATATGAATCAACTTATACTTACTAGATTTGAATCAACGAGTCATTGATAGCATCAAAATTTGCTAGAGACCAAACTAAAATTTTCTATTGCTGGTTATTTTGTTGTTTGTTTTCTTATTTTTTCCATTTTTAAATACAAATTCAATAGAGGGAATTCCGAAAATACCTGTATCTATATATATATAAAAACGAATATTTGTCTGTACGTCATCGATGATCAAAAACTGCAGGAATGATTATTATGAAAATTGTTATGATATGATCATCGATGTCATTCCCCACCAGGCGCTGGCGCTGGCGTTATTGGCGCGCGCCGGTAGGTAGGTACAGCTAATTAACTATATTTAAAACACATCTCTGAGAAGATATACATTTAACTGAGCACTATTTTATTTGTATTAGATATATACCCATATTACATAATTTTGTCTACACTCCGTATAGAATGAGAAGGCTTTAATTTATTTAATATTTATAAAAAACTAGCGACCTGGGCTTCGCAAAGTCGCATGTTAAATACATAATAACCTTCCTCATGAATCTATTATCTATTAAAAAAGCCCTTGGGTAGTTTTAAGGATTTAAGTATACATACAGACAGCGGGAAGCCACTTTGTTTTATACTATGTAGAAGTGAAAATAAAAGCATACAGTGTATATGTAACTTATAGTAAACCTCATAGCTTGATCCTCGAGTATCTTGTCATACAACGGTATCCGCGACTCTATGGGTACCGGATTTGCCTTGAACTGCTTCCTACTGCGCTTCTGATGCAGCATGTCTTCCGAAAACGATTTTCTCAAGCCTCGCAATTCGGTCAACATGCGATTTTGCTCATCTCTGAAATTATAATCATTATTTCGGCTACTTTTGTTAACAAACTTGGAAAAATATCTCACGATATTTCTTAAATTAACTATATGATAGTGGATATCTGACTAAAATGTTGTTATGGCTGGACTATTGGTTCTGTTATGGAATACAAACTTACAAAATATTCATGAAAAACATACAATGTTTCAATAACCAAAGCGAAAGAGTTATGATATGGTCACAACGTGGAGGCTATTGGCATCTGAGGAATTCCTTTTCAAGTTTCTTTGCTACTAGGCAAGTTTTTCAAAAGAAACAAATATAATAATATGGTTATATGTCATATTTTTGTTAAATTGGAGATGCTATCTATTTATCTGATTTCCACAAAATATAGCTTCATTGTAAATTGAAACCTGGTTTTTTAAATACAAAAAAAATTAAATTATATTTTTTTTGTGTGAATATAAACAAAAAAAAAATCCTAAATAACTCGAAAATGTTTCTAATAGGTTTTTACTAACGATTTCAAAACTTTAATAAAACTTTAAAATGGTTTAAAACAGATCATTGCAATGTCGCGATGTTTTTTTTTTATTTATTTACATAAATACATATATAATTTTCTTAGTTTGGCATTTAAATAAATACAAAGATTTGAAAAAAATGCTACAATACATTATCTAAAGACTAATTAATATAAAAGCAAGCAAGTGTTTTTCATGATTTAATCCATTAAAAAGTAATTTTAAATATTTGTTTTAGGTTCAGAAGTATCCTGGTAATTAATTTTAATCAGTTTTTTGGGAGTGTTTTCGACGAATTAACATAAATGGTTATTTTATTATTTTATATGTAAAGCTTACCTTTCTGTCATTTTAAACGGTTTTGGTATGGTGAGAGCCTTTTGTTCTCGTATGTCAATTTTACGTGTTCTTAATGGACTAGAAGGCATACTTTGAGTTTTATACATATCATCCAAACTAGCATCTGCATCAAAGAATTTATCAAATTTTTTATCTATTTCATTTTTGTTTTCCACAACACCATCTTGCCACGATATAGAACACGCAGAATGATTCCTTTTTGGCCGTTCTAATTTAGTAACACCTTTAATATTTAATGAACTATTATTGTCTTGATCATTGTTGCCTTTTCTTTTAATGCTGTCTTCGTTAGTCGTCCATTTTTGATCATACCTTTTTATAGGAACTTCCATACCATTCTTCCTGTTTTTGAGTTTTGAACGGGGTTTCGAAGACACTTTCTCAATATCACTAACTTTTACATCGCTAAAATTTCGTAAGTCACTTGCAATGTTTTTACAATCAAGAAAAACATCATTTGCATTTTCAACCGCAATACCGAGCATTAATCTCTTTTTATCTCGCAATCTTTTCAGTGTGAAATAAAAATCTGTTTCTGATAGATGATTTATATCATTATACTCTGGAATGCTTTTGTAGAAATCTTTGAGCTTTTCTACGTTACAGTTATTTACTATTATGGAACATGTTGACGAAGAGTCCACGGAACACTGCTCGGCCACAACATTATCGTCACGTTCATAAGCTGTCTTTGGCATTTTGCTCACAGGGTCCAGTGGCACGTTCAAACACGAGTTGGTGAACACACTATATCGATGCATAACGTCATATAACACATTATGAATTATTACTTGATCATAACTTAACAAAATTATACCTAGCCTACAAATATTCTACTGTTGTGACTCTGTTGTCATGGCAAACAGTAACGAAGGCAACAAACCTAATGTGAATCATCTATACCTATTGATATTTTGTCTGTCAATGAAAGTCCTTTAAAATTGGTACAGCCATTTCAGAGAACGTAAAAAAAGAATGTGAAAAAAATGTTATTTTGGTGTAGGTATGTGTTCGATGCCATAAAGTATATGAATATGTATTTAGTAAAAAACAATTATTATAATACTACAGACACTCCAATTCCATTTATTTGTATATTTTATAATTTAGATAATTATTATCTACCTACTAGCTTTGCGCCTCCGACTTCACCCGAGTGTATTATTTTAACAACCTTCAAGAGTAGAGTTTTCCCTATAAGTATATTTTAATGATATCGGTTAAAAAGTAGCATATCTACTATTCTCATATATAAATTGTCTTACTGTAAAGTTATCATCAAACTGTAAAGTCATCCAAATCCGTTAAGTAGTGTTTTCGTGAAAGAGAAATAAACATCCCTACATACATCCACAAATACAAACTATCGCGTTTATAATATTAGTAGGGTTGTCAATAACAGATAAATTTTCATTACCTGTCCCTATTTCCACGTAAAGCTACGATTTCAATTGAAGTATAAGTAATGAGGAACAAGTAGAAACAGATTTGAACAAGTCGTGGTTGACATCAAAGTATTCCCTGAGGCTGATTTACGAGAGATTCATTTCGGTGGCGTGCATGAATGTGTTCACATTCGTTTGGACTATCATTTATAATTTACTAGCTTTGCCGCCGCGGCTCCGCCCGCGTAAATAATTTTAGTAACACAGATAACTTTCAGAGTGCAGATTTCTTCCAATTTATAATACTTATTTTGTAAAACATGCCCTTTTAATGTAGTCGGTTAAAAAGTTGACGTTCTTCCTGAAGATTGACTCTATCTCTGTACCAAATTTCGTCAAAATCGGTTCAGTGGTTTAAGCGTGAAAGCGTAACAAATAGCCAGAAAGACTAATTAGAGTTGACTAAGCACATGGTCCTCCTGATGAAGAGATAAGCGTGACCTATAGAATCAGAAGACCGGGTCTTGGTCTCATTCTCAAGACTAACGACTACACTACCGTAACGTACCGCGCCGTAGAAATACGACGGTCATTATGACAGCAGGAATAGGCGAAGAAGTTGATGGTAAGAGAGTTCTACCCGGACCAACACGGGTGGTGGTCCGGGTTCCATTGTAGAATAAGTCAACTGCCTTCCACCCAGGGAGCTCCTAAGAGGCGAGCCCAACACCGTGACATTGACTAGATTATAGGGACTTGAAAGGACCGATATTTTTCTTTTGGATTAGTACCAGCGCCTTACCTATTCCTGCCACAATAGCGTCAGTGCTTGTGTTCTGGGTTGGAGGGTAGGGTAGTCGGTGGAATTACTTACGTAAGAGCCTTGTCATCCCAGCCTGTGGTTGGTAACGTACAATTTCCACCTTTGATGTCTATAGGCAACGTGTATTTCTTACCACCAGGAAATTCTGCTCTTTTGCCTTCCAATGTCATAAACAAAAGTTGCTTCACAGTACCTTACCACCAGTGATTTTGTTGTAATAATAATAATAAAAATAAAATATAAAAGCCTCTTATTTCTTACACATCTTAAATAAATTATATACATATAAACACTAATTTTAATTTTTTGTTGTTGTAATAACTCATTTATATTCGGCTCAACTCTTACCGTACAAACTACAGTAGGTACTGTAATAACTAATAATACAAAAGTCTATTGTATGACGTTAAGATAATAATGTTATATGAATATTTGAGTTTACAAGTTTCAGAGGAAAATATTGTGTAGCAGCTTATAATGTACCAGAAATATCTTTTTAATGTTGCGAAATTCTAAAAGAAGGAGGTTTCTATTTTACTTTTAGGATTTCGCACTCAAAATGGACAAGGACTTCGGTCTGTCTGTCACCAGGCTGTATTTCATAAACCGTAATAGCTAGAAAGTTGAAATTTTTACAGGTGTTATATTTATTTTACCGCTATAACAACAAAATATATTAAAACAGAATAAAATTAACATATAAAGTTATTATATTAAGCATGCAAAAACATTAATTTTTTTGCTATTTTTATATATAAAAAATACGGAGTGCTTCGTGCGCGACTCTGACTCACCCTTGGCCGATTTTTTTCTGTTTGTTTATTTATTAATTTTATACGATTTTATTTTATTTCATAGGCTTTTAGTTAAAAAATCAAGAAAAAAAAAACACCTAGACGCCATGATTATGAAATTGTAGTTGGTTTTCTTACATTTTACTATGTTTATCACTTCTGTGGTGTAGCGCTACAGGTGTCGCCTGTTAAAACTGTTTGTTACGTAAGGTCCTGTGTTCAAATCCCAGGTAAGGCAACTTTTCTTAAAATGTGTTTAAGATATTTCTGATTAAGCATTACATTACTTGGGATTGGAATGTGCCCGAAGTGGCGATAGGCTTGTCACCTATCACATCAGGTCCCTAGTACCTTGCCTAATCGTGGGTGTGTTTTTGTATATCTACTGGACTTACGAGTCGTGGATATACTAGCACACCTCTGCCTACCCCTTCGGGAACAATAGGCATGAAGGTACTACTATGTTAGCTTTTAATTTGACTGTACAAAAGTACATTATCTTTACATGTTGTGGATGTTTGTTCAGCGCGATTCCGTCACTGAGCTGATTCGGGCTCGCAAGTATTACGGGAATTAATTATGTTTGAAATAGTTCGGCTGGTGAGCATTACTGAGTCTCAATTTGCAGTAGTAATAATTTGCGAGCGCGGCAGTTTGATTACACCACGCATTTGTGCTCGGATAAGTTTCACGACTTCCGAGTTCCGCCTTGATCCCTTTCATTCCGTCGGCATTATGACTAACTTATGAGTTCCTGAAATCTCAGAAATAGTATATTATACAGTCTACAAGAGATACTTATATATTTAATTACACACGATGCAACATATCTCATTTTTTTCTCTCTCATATTTAAAAAAATATTGAATAAAAAATCCGTCAAGTGCGAGACGACTTGCCCAGGAAGGGTTTCGTATCATTTAAAAAAACAGTTTTTTGTATTTATTTTACTCTGTTTTAGAAATGAAATGAAAATTATTTATTTGCCTAATATGTGTGTTAAAAAAGATGTTACAAAACAAAAGTTTTAATTAATTATAATAATAAAAATAATAATAAACTCTTTATTGTACAACTATTACATACAAGTTTCACACAGTATAACGTAGACATAAAATATTATACAAAAGGCGGTTTTATCGCTAAAGAGCGATCTCTTCCAAACAACCAATAGTTGGAAGGC
>DVZL01007660.1:0-10644 GCA_018236625.1 Lasaia peninsularis
ATCGACAAGTCAACGAACTCTTTCAGGCAACCTTATCGTATGGAACAAAATCGTATGGAATCGTATTCAACGAAATATTGTGCAAAGGTGCTATAAACATAAAATCTAACACGATATTCGAATATTCAATATAATTTATTTAAAGCGCAGTCACGAGTGCTCGTAAATGAAAAAATAATAATAAATAAATAAATATATTTGTATATTATTGCATTGTATTAAATTAAAATTGGGAACTTAAAAGTTTGGAAATATATTTTATCACAGTGAAGTTATAAAAAAACGTTTTACCATGTTTTTGAACATACATATTAGTATTTGGGGCATTCCTGATTTCTACTGGAAGGGAATTTCAGAGAGCCATTGCTTGTGGGGAGAAAGAACATCATATTAACAATACTTATTGCGTAAGAACAAACCCTCATTTAAATGTAGTAGTTTAAAAAGTAGCCTATGTAATATTCTCATGTATAAGCAATCTTACTGCACCAACAGTTCCATCCAAATTCGTCCAGTACTTTTAACATAACATTAAAGATTAACAAACATTCATCCATACTTGCAAACTTTCGCGTTTATACTATTAGGATTTACACACACGCCAAGTGCCATGAGGGGTAGGCAGAGAATATCGAATAACATGTGTCACAATTCCTTATCCCCGTGTTGGTCCGGCTATCTACCAGGCAGCTCGTAAGATACGAGCATAGTTTAACTGGGTTACTGCCAACACGACCTCAGGTGGTAGAGTGCTTGCCATCACATTCATTAGGCACTCCTGACAAACTCGCCGGTTTCGGAGACTCTTGACACCAGTCTCGGAGATTCGCAAGATAATTTGGTCGTCAAATGTCAACCTAGTCTATACAAATAAATAAAATTGGAGTGTCTGTATATAATAATGTTTTCAGAATAATCAGCGAATAATGTTTTCACAATAAATTATTATTACATTAGCCGATAAAAGCCATGAACTATAAATATCCACTTAGCAAAGGACTTTATGGATCAAACAATGTCGATTATTGGTGTAAAAGTAGCATAGACTAGAAACTTTTATAGCAAAAGCCGTAAACTTATGTTCTGAGACATAAAAACTAGCGTTAGCTTGTTTGTATGTTTACCTCATTTAAGAAAAAATGTAAAAATGTAATAGCCAAGGAGGTTTGTGTTTTTTTATGCGATAAGACCGCGAACGAGCATACGACTCTCTTGATGCTGAGAGACAGCTGTTACTTATAGATACTATTAACTGTATCCGCGTTTCCGTACAAAATGTTTTGTGTAGTTGTATGCAGTTGATGTAGGTTGATGTTGCAGGTGGGTCACTGTTTTGCAGGCGGGGTTTTAGGCCTGATGTGCCTACGAGTTATCCTACCTTCCGAACCGGAACACGACTAGTATGTCAACAGGAATAAGTTGTTTTTATTTTATTAATATTTTCAATGCAAATGTTTATAAAAATCTGTCATCATCATCATCATCATAATGAATGATGATGATGACATTTTTTTTTCTGATCGGTAGACTTTAGCTATAAGTAAATAACTTATACTTCAATTTTTTAAGTATGAAAACTGAAATTTTCAAAAAAATATAATATATTTCTTTTATCCTAATTTTAAAACAATTTTTCATGCTTTAGTAAGCAGGCGAAGCCACCGGCGTCTGCTAATAATATTATCTAAATTTCTTGACTTCTCCTTCAAGAACAAAAGAAATCTAAATTATTCTGACATTAGCTTTTTTCTTTTTCACGTGCCAGTATTATGTTATGTGAGCACATACTGCCTTAAAACAAAAGTATTACTAGTAAAAATGCCAGGGTTAAAAATTAGGTCTCAAACACAAGAAAAATTGTATGATAAATAATTTCTTCGTTTTAGCCATTCAAATAATAGAAACAATACGAATAAAAAGTTTCTTAAACTGCAATAAATATTTTTCTTGTGCTTTCATTGATTCGAAAAAAAAAGAAAAAACAATGACATCAGTTCATGACAACACTTCGAAAACTATGGAAAACTTGGACCGAATGGCCGCGGGCATCACTTGCCAATGATACCAACTTTGCTCACAGTACCAACTGTTACACAGCTCGCCGTGTATAAGTTTTAGCTACTTTGTTTTATTTCACACCCGATTTCCCATTTTGTATTGTAAAACGATTCCTGCGCTTTTATGTTTAGCACTAGGATTTAATTCACATTTGAGATACTTAATTCAAATTATATTAGTTTTAATGGCAAAATTTAAATTAATAAATGTGGTCACCCCTTTATCTCCAAAAAGTGTAGAGGTACTTATACATCAACTAGTAGCAGACGATATTATGTCCCATGATTTGACGGGTGGCAGGTACGTCACGATGTTTTTCTAAGAGCACTCAGAAAATTTATTTATTTTGACATCAATAATTGTAAATCTCACCTTAAACATATTTGTCTATATTAAAGTTACAAAAGTTTAGTCTTTAGTTTAAATAAATTAAATTGTTCAGTCGTCACCTATATACTTTTTATATATTTTTTTAGCATTTATTATATTTTTATCGTAATTGTGTATGTATATCTTTTTACTTATATTTTTATTTAAATTGAAAATAAAATGATTGTTTGTTTGTATTGAATAGTTTTCGAAACTACTGGACCGATTTGAAAGATTATTTTACTATTAGAAGCCGACATTATCCCTGATTAACATAGGGTCGTTTTTGCCGCGGGAAAATGTTTCATTCCTACTGGGAAACGGGTAACGGTAGAACGGGTAGTAAGAATTGTCTTACCGTACTTATCTATTTCACATAACCTCTAAATGGCTAAACCAATTGGGTTGAAATTTTTCATGGATATTGCGAGGGTTTCCTGTATGATTTAAAAATAAAATTGTGTCCGATAGCTGGCGCTGCTGTTATTATATGAACTATTAACTAACCGCGCGAAACCGGGACGGGCAGCTAATATATAATATAAGTTTTGAGTTTAGTTTTAATTGTGCCACACCACACCAAGCTTTTTTTATATATTCTTTTTACGGGTTAGCTGGCAGAAATCTCTTGTTTGAGATAAGTTCGCCCTTTGTACTACTATATCATCTTTATCTTTAATTGATTATTATCGTTCTGTGGATTTGTGTAAAATAAAGAATTAAATAATAAATTAATGTTTCAACAAAATCATTTAACTAGAAGATATCTTCAATAGAACTAAAACCATAGACTAATTGCCGCGGGCGCGGGCCAGAAAACGAATAAAATTGATATAGGTTTCATTTTGTCCGAGCGTTTTAGTCCTACTATTTGTTATATAGGATTAAACTGATTTTGGCCATACCATAGATATTCTGCTGATTTCATTGACGGTGTATGTCACTGAGCTGTGTATTTAATACACTGGATTAGACAGAATTAACATTAGTACTGCATTCTATCATGAAATACGATTTACTGGTAATTAGTGGATTAATGGGTATTGATAGTATTGAAAACTATATCAACTAAATAGTTTTTAACAAAAAACCGGCCAAGTGCGAGTCGGACCCATGCGCTAAGGGTCCGTACACAGCCAGTCTATAAAAACAGCAAATAATCAAGTTTTTGTTGGTACAGCGGTAAAAGAAATACATAACCTGTAAAAATTTCATCTGTCTAGCTATCACGGTTCATGAGATACAACCTTGTGACAGACAGACAGACGAACGGACGGCCATCGGAATCTTAGTAATAGGGTTTCGATTTTTACTTTTTTAGGTACGGAACCCTAAAAACAGCAAATAATTCACATTTGTTGCATAGGAGCGACCTTTATAGCTATCACGGTTGGTTACACAAAGATAGATAGACAGCGGTGTCTTGGTAATAAGGTATTTATAATTTAAGTACAGAACCCTAAGAAAAGTATAAAAAAAGTAAGGAAAAAGCTCTTTCGCTAAAATAAAACTCTGAATTTTCATTACTGAAGTTTACTTCGCGTCAATATAAGTGAGTCGTTGTTTTAAAGGGCATTTACTGGAGCCCCGCGTAATCACTTGCCTCTGAATTGTACGAGACACACTTTTAATATAATTTTGTAATTGATTTTTTTTTGTTTTTTTTTTTAACACAAGAAGGCAAATGCTTCAATCTTATCTAGCCTAAATGCTATATGAGTATGTCTTTTTTGTGTTGCATATATTTTTTATAAATAAGAATTTACTATGTTATACAACGCACAAGACTTCATGCCTCCCGGGTTTTCCCGTGTCTGTATAAGTCCCCTGTGTACGCCATCAGCCTCCCAACCAGGCTGCTTGTAAAAAGCGAGCACAGGTTAACTGGGTCATTATCAAAAAGAAAACTAGTAGTAGAGTGCTATTCAGCGACGCAACTGGGTAGGGATCCACCACCTTACCTATATCTGCCGCCGTAAGAATATTGTCGTGTTCCGGTCCGGTAGCCATCAGGAGAAAGCTATGAGCTATATAAGCATCTAACAATAATTGTAGTGGTATAATTAATACGTATTTCTTTAGATTTTATACAGAAACTTACAATTGAATTAGATCCTCGTATTTTATAGTGGTCTTATTTGTACTCTGTATTTTTTTTAAATGGTATGAACTTAGTTAATAGTGATATTCAGCATTATAACTGCACATTTGCATTTTTTTTTATCTTTTATTTAAAGGGCTTTTACCTAATGCAGATATGCCAGCCCTGCGTGAGCTATTACATAATTTAGTTATAATCTAAGTTTAAGCTTAATAAACTAAATGCTAATATGTTGATAAAGTGTAGGAAGCATATTATGTAAAGATTCTATTCCAATCTAATAAGATTTGATTCTTTTTTTTTAAGATATTGGAAGGCAAACAAATAGACGGATTTCCTGATGGTAAGAAATACACGTCGCCTATAGATACCAAAGGTGGAAATGGTGCGTACCATCCCAACCTGAGGCTGGGCGTGAGTGAGTTTAACGGCTATCCTACCCTCCAAACCACAACATTTATTTTATTTATTTTTATTTGGCGGTGGTACCAATTCAGGTGAGTCGAAAAGTCTGTATGTATTATTACAATAACCGCATTTTACTAAATGCATATATATACAAGGTGCATATACCAAAACAGTATTTTTTAGAGCTTTTGTCTGTTTGTTTGTACCCGCTAATCTCTGAAAAGGCTAAACCGATTTTGACGGGACTTTCACTGGTAGACGGCTAATTTAATAAAGAACGGCTTAGACAACTTTTATTTTAGAAATGTATAAAACGAAATAATTAAATAAAAACGCGGACGAAGTCGCGGGCGCAGATATAATAAAAAAATACTATTGTAAAATAAAAATACCCAGTATAAACTGGCCTTAGATAGGCATTATCAAAAAACCTTAAAAACAATCCAATTTCCCCATTGGTGTACGGAGTGTAAACGCGATAAAAATAACCATATAACAACCGCCCTGTGTAGCCGCGGGGGTCGTTTAGAGGGTTCTGTACCCAAAAGGGCAAACACGGAACCCTATTACTAAGACTACAATATCCGTCTATCTGTCAGTCACGCTGTAGAGTTTAAATTTTCACAGATGATGTATTAAATAGTAAAAATTAAAGTTAATATTTAAAGGAGGCTCCCATACAACAAACGTATTTTTTGACATTTTTACACATGATACGGAACTCTTTGCGAGTGAATTCGACTAGCGCTTGGCCGGTTCATTGTTATTGTAGTTAAATCTCTATAATGAATTTATTTATTGCATTAATAATATGTTCAAGTCCTCAAAGTGAGCATATTAATTCATACGTCATTTTGTTTTTCCAATACCAGTTATTTATGTAATATTGAAAGTTTAAGTCAACATTTACTGATATTATAATAATATTGATGTGCAGTTTTATTCGAATATATTCGTATTAAAACTATATACAGGTAACTAGCGACTCGCCCCGATTTCGCGCGGGTTTATTATCCATTTTATATGTATACCTACTAGCTGTGCCCGCGACTTCGACCGCGTTTTTATTTAATTATTTTATACATTTCTATAATAAAAGTGGCCTAGGTTATTTCTTATTACATCAGCTGTCTGCGAGAGAATGTCCTGTCAAAGTTACTCCGACCGTTTCAAAGATAAGTGGGAAAAAAAATTGTTTTGCTATGTACCTTGTAAAGATACATAATATGTGTTCAGCTGTTTTTTTTTAATATTACATACAGACACTCCAATTTTATTTATTTGTATAGATAAACCTTCCCTTGGAATTACTCTATTAAATTAGTTTTAAAGATCTAACCATACAAAGGGACAGACAGGAATTAGAAGCGTCATTGTTTTATATTATGTTGTGATATGTATATTTGAATTATTTGCTTTAAAAAAAAGGCTGAATTGATTTTAATATATTTCAGCAAATAAATAGATCGGAAAAGGATAAAGGTTAATATTTACCTGATAACTCAAACAGGATAACTGAATACCCAATACGTAATCGCAGATTTGGAAGACAGTATATAAAAATTTAATATTACCCTCGTAACGGTATTTAAGGGGTTTCGGAGGTGATAAATCGATCTGGTTAGTTATATTTTCAGGAAATATTATTTTAATAGTGTTTTTATTTGATGAATTCGTTCTAATATCATTAGAATATGAAGCTAAATTTCGCCAACATTAACGACGTTTGGCACGATCCGGAAATCGGGCGCTTTAAAACGCAGGAATGCCTTAAAAAAACTATCGGACCGAGATTTGAAACCCCGGTTCAAATCTCGGTCCGAGTTTATTTATTTTATCTCTTCTTATATTATTCATATTTCATCAGCAAGTAATTTGTATAGTTATAACTACATATTATTCCAAAAAAGCTTGATGTACCAAAAAACACCGAAAAAAGATTGGCCATCCAGGTACTTATACATACATACTTATAAGCTTGCATTTTGAAACATTTTGTACTTACGTAACCTTTTCATTATATAAATACAGTTTTGTTTATTTCTCTAATGTTGATATATGTACCTGAAAATAAAGAAAACAATTATTAGTTTCGTTATTTTGTTGTTATATTTATTTAAACTAGATTAATAATATTTTTTGGGTGATCCACAAACAGACTTTAATTTTTTTAGTCCTGATTTATTATTATTATTTATACTAAAACACCCAAGATTAGCCACGGTACTAAGGCCCATGATGATAAGTGGCAAGCCTATCGCCACTTCCCCAACCCCAGCAATCCCGTGCAATGCTTATTCAGAATAATATAAAAAAACATTTAAGAAAAGTTGTCCGACCTGGAGATTAGATCCGGGATCCTACGCGGGTAACCATCTTTATAAGCGAAAGCCGTACCGTTACACCACAGTGGCGATTTTTGTAAAAAAATAAATAATTAAATATTCACGCTCATATCATCAGAGGTACATAATATGAACCCACGATTAGCTGGCGATAAGTGACAGTTCGGGCATAAATTCCGGATTACAAGAACACTCAAAAAATGTGCTCAAGTTAGAAAAACTCATTTGTATATGGCGAAACTTGAATCTGGACTAGGTACTGAAATAGAAGTCCGAAGCGCACACCACTAGGCCACCGGGCTCTTTATATTCTGTGTATATTTAGTTTTTATTTATATCATTTTAACTAGTTTTTCATGATGTTCATAGTCTTGTTAAGTATCTAATACATTTTCTTGACACTATTATTCAGAAAAAAATACGTTTACAGGTTAATAAGTTCGCTTTCGCACATATTTATAGGTGTTATGTTTTTTTTGCAGTTTTATTGCGTGTTAAACGCAAACAATGCAAACATCAATTTCATCATGATGTCATTATGATGAATGTTTTTGTTTTTATTCATATTAAAAAAAAAAACTACTGAATCAATCACCATACAATTTATGAGCGACCAATGGTATGGCGTTACAAACGTACAAAAAATAGTTCAAAAGAAAAACATATGGACTTATTTTGGGGTTGGTTCAAAATTAATACATTAATATTTATTTATGCAAAACAACGAGAATATTTGATTTCTATAAAAGTTACGAGTTATAAACGTTATGATCCAGAAAAGTATTGAGGAAACTCGGCCATTTATAGCTAAGAGTACGTTTAGGCTGGCTTTATTGCGTTTTTCCGCACACTAACGACGGCTACGCGCTGAAGGGGTCGGGACCCTGACGTAGCTAGACATCTGTTCTACGTCCAATATAGAACATTCCAGAAACAAAGTTTTGATCAATCAAAGACTTGGTTTTAAGATTATGCTAATAATTGAATGCTCATATTACGTATTATTTACAGACTTTAATGGGATGAGACAGTGAACAAGCACACGGGTCACGGTGAGTGACAATCGTGGCCTATAGACACCATAGATGTTGTAGATGCGTCACTGTCAGTGGTTTGGCTGTTAGACCGTATGTACAAGTCTACCGGCTATCCTATTCACGGACCGGAACACGACAATGTTACTATGGCAGCAGGATTAGTAAGGTGACAGATCTCAGTTATTATGTTGTTGCCTTTTACGAGCTGTCGAGATGGCCGATGGTCTATTCTACACAGAGGACCCCGACTAGCACAGGGAAAAATTATTTATATTTGTTGGGTATGCACATTTGAGCTGCCTTAATTGCGTTTTTCCGCACACTAACGATAACTACGCTCTGAAGGGGTTGAGACCTTGATGCGGCTAGACATTTGTTCGACTCTTAATATAGAACATTTCAGAAATAAAGTTTTGTATTGATCATTCAAAAACTTGGTTTTAAGATTTTGAACGATTTGAGAACCGTTTCACATTACACATTTTTACTGACATTCTAATAAAATACTATTTTTAGTGTTTTGGTTTCGGATACGATACCCGGGAAGGAAAATTACTCTAGATTTTTTTCAGTTTATCTAAAAACCATAATGTTGTTTGGATGAACTTGCCTCCAGTCACATAATAACCTAATGGTCTTAACCTGGTTGCCAGGGATTTTTTTTTGCCGTTTCTTCTCTTGACTAGCTAGAGTTGGAAATTTGGTAGTTTATGGTAGACAGGGTTAAAATAAGTCGTGTAAAATAATGTTTATAAATATCAAGATAATAAGTATATGACATATAGTTTTATAAAAATTAGTAAAAAAATATAAATTATGTGTTAAAATATTTGCACACCACATTGTGGTATAATATGTTGGTATAAATTAAAACTCTTGTTTTAGTAATATATTTTAAACATACATGTTTGGCAAATAAATAATTTCATTTCATTTTATTTCGTTTCATTCCATTAATATCAGGCTAACCGTGAGTGTATTTATAAAGAGGAATATGCACCCACGATTAGCCTAATAATAACCCGAAGCCTATCCTTTTAGGATATGGATGTAAAGAGTTTTGTTATAACACTACATTACAGGTATTATAGAGAACTGTGTTGAAATTTAGCTAATAACAGAATTTAATAATGTTCGTTTATATCACGATTACGGCAGATAAGTCTCCTTTAAAAGGATAACCGGTTTGGCGAACAATAAGGGAGATTATCTCTGTGAATGCTTGTCAGCCACATCGTCCGCCTCACTACGAGTTATTGTTATATGTAAACGAGAGCTCCCACTGAAATTATCCAAGATTTAAACGCCCTCCTCGATGTTAAATACAAATGTGTCCAGCAACTTAAGTGGAGAAAGTGGTGATGATTCGCGTAAAAGGATGACACACAATCAGTAGGTTCCTTTAGAATTTTTATCTGTCTGTTTGTACCCGCTAGTTTAGAAAACGGATGAACCGATTTTGAAGGGACTTTCACTGGCTTTCAGATAGCTGATGTAATAAGGAAATACTTAGACTATTTTTATTTTAGAAATTTATAAATTAAAACAATTAAATAAAATGCCCATGAAGTCGCGGTCACAGCTAATTTGTGAATACTACAATTATTATGTAATATTTTGAAGTTTTAAATTAGTTATATTTCGAAGTAAACTTAATCAAAAGATGTAGCCGTTTTTGTCGCATATCAAAATCCATATGCTATTTGCAGTTGACCTAGAAAAACAAGATTTGGCAAAAAGCACTGTCTTATGACGTCTAGTACAAGCGAACAAAAGCGATCTTATGACGTTCTTCCTCTCCTCTTTTATTTGGTACTAGCTGTGCCCGCGACTTTGTCCGCATTTTTATTTAATTGTTTTATTTTTCACATTGGTAAAATAAAAGTAGCCTAAGCCAAAAATAAATAAGGAACTATTAAATTAGCTGTCTACCAGTGAAAGTCCCGTCCCGACTCGGCCTTAATTATAAATAAACAATTAGTACCAAATTTGAAAATAGATGGCGCTGTGTATTTTTTCATCGCATCTCTGCATTGACTCGGATTTAATTTACGTCATTGGCCATCATCACCTTAAGCTCTCCAATGTTATTTCTTTGTTTAGACAAAGTAAGAGAGAGAAAATATACGTTTGCTCAATAGTCAGTCCGTACCTGCTGTTAGTCTACTAATTAAACTTTATTCGAATATTTAACGACATAACCCATGGTTTATAATCTAATACCTTTAAACTATCAATTTTAAATATTAAATTGTATCATCGATCTCGTATAAATTTATGGGGTATCGGAGGTGATAAATCGATGTAGCTAGGTTTTATTTTCAGG